>WYDI02143980.1:0-109976 GCA_009867235.2 Psittacus erithacus
CTGGCAGGTTAAAGCCATTCCCCTTGGCCTGTCCCTACAGGCCCTTGTCCAAAGCCCCTCTCCAGGTTTCCTGTAGCGCCTTTACGCACTGGAGCTGTTCTGAGGTCTCCCCTTAAGGAGTGTTCTCTTCTCCAGGCTGAACCAGCCCAGCTCTCTCAGCCTCGCTCCATCAAGAGTAGAACTGCTCCAGCCCTTGGAACCTCCTCTGGACTCACTCCAACAGCTCCAAGTCCCTCTTGTGTTGTTGCTCCAGAGCTGGACACAGGGCTGCCGGGGGGGATCAGTCACAATGAATGTGTGCAACTACCAAATCAGACTGGCTATAAAATAATCACAGAGATCAGCCTGTGCTTTCTTAAAACACAACCACCTAACTGTGATCCTCAGATTATGCCAGAAGCATACATGGACTGGAGTATCTTCCAAAACTGCCTGCTGGGAAGCAGGATATTGCCAAGAAATAAGCCTAAACTGCAGCATTCAGTAGGAATGACCAAGTATTCCAGTTTTAACTTCCCCGGAGAGATGCAGTAACAAACGAAAGCACATTAAAATGTCTCACTACACTGATCTTGTGAAATCTTTTGTAAAATCATTTTCTTCCGAGATAATTACAAGCAAATCTCTAAGCAGCAGTGCTCAAAGAGCATCAGTACAGGCAGACACACACACACGGGCACACACAGGATGGGGATTCTTCAAAGAAAGGATGACTGTGAGCAAATGCAGTGTTCTGAATACACCTCATAATTACAGTATGTGAATACCACAAACTGCCAATGAGAAAAGGCACCTACGTGTTTAATCCCTGAGGAATTCAGTTCCATGGGGCTGGCAGCGCCATGGGTCGCCTACTTCAAGCAGCACATATGTTACAGGAGAGAGTGGAGCTGTCACCCACAAGGTACCGCACTGCACTGGTGCTGTGTGACCATGGGGTGGTGCTTCAAGACTGGGACACAGCAAACCTGCAAGGACCAGAAAACACAATATTCCCCTTAGAAGCTAATTCGTGCCTTACTGCTAAAGGCTCCTGAGGCAGAACCCACCCTTTCCTTGAGCTTTCTACTACACCACTTCACTTGCATAGACACAGATCTACATTTACCGAGAGTGAAAGGAAGAACTGTGACTGCATGACTGGGATGCTTTCGCACTGAAGGTGAGCAGCGACCTGCATGGGGGCCAGGCTCTCTGGTGCCTCAACACATACCTTGTAAATCTTGACACACTGGGAAAACTGTTCCGTAAGGTAAAATCATATGTCTGGACCTGAGCGAAACTGTAGGATCAGCTGGAATTCTGGATTCTCTTAAAACTTCCCTTCAGAAGTGAGCTACCCAGTAGCTACACTGTTTAACAGGAACAGTCCTGAAAGCATGAAACCACCTTTTCCAAGCACCACTATTTGGTGGCTATTCAGGCTTTTCCAGAATGAAGTTCTGGGAATAGTCTGGACTTGAGAACTAAGCATAGGTCTCCTTCCAACCTGTTGCCTGTACTTCAGTTTCCATCCAATGTGTGCTCCTGAGATCACCAGTTAGAAAGGTCCTTTCTTGCAGTTTAAAAGCCCAGGCAGGTGGTTCGAGTGATGGCTCCTCACTGTGGTCACTCATAGCAGGGCTTTTCTCCCAGCATCCTAACTTCTATGGAATTCCTGGGAAGCAGCCACTGGGTCCATGTTATAGACAAGCAAGCTGAATGCAAAATGACTCCCCTGGCACCACTGATCCCTGCTACAGGCACAAGCTGTGATGAAATTATCAAGTCATCACACCCATGTGTGGATGGGTTTGGTTGTGGTGAATTTCCCAGGAGTGGAAAGTGTTGAAAGAAATGGAAAAAACCCAACAAAACTGAAGGGAGGAGGAGAAATAATGAATGAGGAGAGATACACGGAGATGAAGCTGTAAATGAACATCGTGAAACCCAGGCTGAAGAAGATGCAGTAAAACAACTGGGCCTGTCTCACAGGAGCTGTGATGCAATGCAACAAACCTCACCTTACCTTAAGGACATCACAGGAGCGCAACACCCCTGGGTGTGTCTCCACATTAAAGGTCTCCATGAATCCCAGTGTGATCAGGAAGCCATCTTCCACCTGGATACTGTAGCTGCAGGAGCCGAGCAGGGATAAGGTGTTGGATAGCTGGGGCTGGTGATTTTCCAATTCTTTCAGTAAAAAACTGACTCTGGCAGTGGGCTGGGAGGGGGAAAAACCCGAAGCAACAGAAAATGATGATCAGAACGATGAACTCAGCTCAACTGCACTGGGTAAAGGTAGTGGGCCTTTTCCTACACTAGTCTACTCTTTCAAGAAGCTTTCAGAGCTATGTATCTACCTGCCCAGGGAATGAAGCTCCCCTCAGACATTTCACCAGGGCACATTTGTTACTGTTGAGAAAACTGCCTTCTCTGTGTTTCCCTTTGCGGTGGTAGCACCAGGGCAGCAGCGTTATCCAGCACTCCTGCCTCAGGAGTGGTGCAGAGAAGGACACCGGGAAAGCACCACTTAGCACAGTCCCAGGGCTGAAGGTCAGAAATAAGTGTGATAGCTGGAAGCTCATCAGGAACACTCCAAGGTGTTCCATTTGCAGCCTGTCTGCTCCATCACAGCACAGAGTGGTGGGATAGCTATCAGCTCCTCAATTCCAGGAGCCTCTGAATGCAGCTCTTTCTTTTTAATGCCTTTGTTGCCAGACATTTAGACTGTAATTGTATTCTCTGAGCAAAACCAGCTGTGCCTCTTGCCGATACAACTGGAGCCACAAATGCTCCCTGCTGAAGAGAAGCAAGAAGGAACAGCCACAAGTGCCCCGAGGATCTCTGCTTGTTGACAGCATCTGATCACTGTGAAGTGGTGCTTTGATCAGCTGGGAACAAAGGCTTTATGATGTGCTGCAAAAGGAGCAATCCTTTAACTGATGAGGAATGCTGCACTGGCTGGTAACACCCGCGTAGGTTTGTACCTCTCTAACAGTGAATTAACTGTAAGAGGGAAATTGTTTGACTTTGAATTGTAGCCTCAAACACACCATTACAAACAAAAATGCCATTATCTAGTCATTAATTATAGATTATCACCCAAACCAGACCATACAGTCTCAGGTTGCCATTTCAGTGGAAAGGGACCAAGTTGTGAATGAGAAAATGAACATTACTGTGTCCCTTAACTGACCATGGATTTCATTAGCCAAGACTTTTACCTCAGAGAATTAAACTTTCTTCTACCCTATACCTATGCAACAGCCCTGCTTCCTGCTACAGGAAGTATTTGGATACAAGCATTTACTTAGAAAGGAAAGCAGGATGGGGAGGAAGAGGTGAAAGGATAATCTTTGTGTTTCAGGTTTGTGTGGCTCTTAGCACAACAGCAGTACCACAACACGACAACAATGCTCTGTGATACCAAAGGTTTCTTTTAGCACAGGCTGTAATTTCAGAACAACCTTTCTGCCCATCTTCCCAGAAAGTTATGAGCAGCTGTTCTTATTGACACAAACCCACCCATCAGCACAGTGACTGAAACCTCCGTGTGTTCCACTCTGAATGCATTCTCTGAGGCTTTTACACACAGCTGACAAACACACAGGGTAAAAGTGTTACTAAAAACACCTAGAAATGCCTATTCTGTTAAAACCCAGTACTCTCCTCATTTTTAAACCCTGTTTAAAATGCCTCTCTTGGTCCAAAGAAGCTTAACTAATTCACCTGGAGCTTCTGGCTGCCTTTGACTACCCTAACAGCATTGCTCTGCACCAGCAGCAATCAGCTGAGCTACAATGGGAAGTAAATCTCCTCCCATGCTATACTTGTAGAGCATTATCAGCAAGTGGGTTCTTTCCATAACTATTATTATCTCATTCTCCCCAGCTACATGTACGTTTCTGTAATTCCACTGAGTGTGCCTCAAACTACAGCAGCATTTGATGGCTGTGTTAAGAATGAAGCGCATTTTCCAGTACACTCTTCTGAGCTGCTGCAGGTGCTGCTTTAAATTCTTCCAGTGACACAGGCCTCACTGCCTCTCCCCAGGCTAAGGTCCCACTACAATGCTTCCACCCATTCGTTAAGGAACACCCCAAACCCATAAAGACATGCAGCTTTAGCAGTGCCATGGAAGTGCAGAATAGCTCCTTCACTTAAAAGCTGAAACCTTCTCATGCCGCTAATATCTGCCCCAGCTCCACAGCTCCTACAGGAGCAGTCTGGAGGCAATTATAGGAAGAGATAGGAAAGAAACCCTGAAATCCTTGGGAGTGAAAAAAAGGCTCAGTGGGAAGCCTCACCCTAAGCATACAAGCCATGATATAATGAGTACTATCTTTACACCCCTAACTCCCTGCTGAAATCATTAGGAAGTCAGAATTTCACATCTTCTGCTAGCTCTGCATCAGAATCCTCTCCCATTACCCACAAAACCATTTTTTCCTGAGCATGGGAAAGAAGGAACACCCAGGTCAGCAAGGTTAAATTCTCTCTTACAAGAACCTCATAGTTAGAAGACAGCGACACCTGGGCTTCTCTTTACTATGATGATGTTATATTTTTTCCTTAAAGTATGTTTAAAGGACTGGTTTTAGACTAAATCTCAGCATAAAAACATGTGAGAGAAATAGTGGAGAAAAGACCTCTGTGTGCTAACACACACATACATGCACACACACATATATATGCCTGCAGAGACAGAAGAAAACTGCATATAACCAATCACTGGTTTCTGAAGGCTGTTTGCTTTCTCTAGTAACAAAAGTGCAAAGGGACACATGATGAAATTAAAGGCTGAAACCCACAAATCGGATACAAAACCAGGATTAAGAAATAGCATGTAACTGATCTGTGCAACGTGCAATCACACAGAATTTAAGGCAAACTTTTATACCCTAGTGCCATAAATCCAGCTTAAGCTAAGCAGCACACAGACAGCAGAGTTGCTATTGCACAGGACTATGCTGCTGTCTGGCTCTACTTTTCAAATCACTTACTGAACTGTATCATCCACTGAAGCATAAGATGCTGGCCAGCATCAAAGATAGGAGATTGGGCTTGAGAGATCCTTAGCCCAGATCCATTCTAACAATGCATATTCCAGAGCTGCACAGAGCTGGAATCCCCATAAGCTGCTATTCAAATACGAACAGTGCCCCATTAGTACCCCACTCATTCAGAAAACTGGCCTTCACATTGTTTTGAAGGACTAAAGGAGAAAGACAGAGCCCAACAGTTCCTCATTACATGTTCACTCCTAATTTTAAGGTGAGATTTTCATAACACAGTTTGAAAGATGTGAGTCATCCCCAATAAACTCTCCTGACTTGTGCTCACACGAGTAGCCAAAACTGGCTGACCCAACAGAAGACACTCTGCTAGTTCAAGGGAATTTGCAGCTTCAGGATGAAAAGCTTAGACTGGATCTTACTTTTCTCCTAATAACCTGGATGTGGCCACTGGGAGTTCCCTTAGTCAGGGCAGTATTTTTCCCCATAAGTCTGCAAGTAAGAAAGTCATAAACCAACCAGCGCAAAAGGGATCAAATGGGTTTTTCACATCTGCCAGCAGAGATGCTGTCCCTTGACTGCTCAGTCCAAGCTTTAGAGCTGCCCAGAGAGTGCTCAATTATGCTCAGGTCATATTTTTATTAAAATCACAGTGAGCTGTTTGCCAGAGGCTTGAACTCCGAAAAATGACCCCCTCCAAACCTGCAAGTCCATTGTCAGCGGCACACTAGGTCTCCAGTGAAAGGTGGGTCATAAATTGTACCGCCCAGCCATGACAAGGTTTCAAGGTGCTTTGATCACAATTCACTGTGACCATGAAGAAGCTCCTGAACAAGATTAGAAACAGCACAAGTAAGCGCTGGCAACTGCCTGCAGGACCAGCTCTCTACAACCCTCACTAAGCACCTTCCCAGTGAGCCAAGGCAGCCATGTTACCTTTCATGTTGCAAATGTGTGTTCAAAGCAGGGATCAAGTGACTTGCTCAAGGTAACAATGTAAGCCTACAAATGCAGTGACCGGCAATGAGTCAAGTGTCTCATTGAAAAGACTTCATTCTCCACCTCCTTCCATGTTCCCCTGGAAAAAGATTCCTGCCATCTTTAGGACTAAAGAGGAGATGGGGTTGGAGAAACTGAGCCTCATAAATTATAATTCAAAGCAACTCATACTAAACTGCAGAAGCGAGGAAATGCTGTTGGGCTGATGCACCTTCATCCCTGAAGCTTTTTAAACAAAGCCTTGGTTTATCTTCAGCAGTTCACCTACAGCTTCTCAGCTCTGACCTGTTCACCTCTTGTTTCCTTCATGGAGCTGGGGAGCTTTAATCACTGACAAATAACAGAGCACGGCATTACTCCAACATGTTTAAGACGACAGTCCCTGCCCAAAAAGAGTACAGTCTAAAAGGACAACAAATGGGTGTTAATGTGGTGCAGTGAGAGGCACTGTGAGGGACTGAGACATATCAATGAATGCCCCAAGCAAGTGTACTGAAGAACATTCCTTGTGTTGCACCAATTGCGTGGAAGGCACCATTGCCTTGAACGAAGGCAAGACACCTAAGCTCTGGTGGCATTCATATTACTTTACCAAAAGCCTGAAACTCTGAGGCTTTGCTCACCAGAACACATTTCAGGTTCTCAATCAGAGACACAGCCAGAGTCATAATATTTGGATCAAAACAAACCTCAAATTTCCAGAGAATGAATGGGCTCTGAATAGAAATAGTTTCAATTTCCAAGTCTGGGTGCACACAACAGCAAATCTAAAAGGAACATATGTGCAGTTCTGGTCTTGTTGCAGTTTAAGAACTATGGAAGGTCAAGCAACAAGAGCTGGACAAGAAATTCAAGAGTTTTCAGGTAGCTGCGATGCTCCAGGGACTTTCACAATGGCTTCTCTCTTATCAGTTTCTGCCTTATCTACCTTCTTTTTTCCCGAGTGACACATGGGAAATGTAAGAAAACGAATGTCCCAGAGGCTGCCATTAGCTTTCAACAAGGAACAGCCTCTTTATTGTCTGCAGGAGGCAGGTCTGAAAGGCAAGGAAACAAGATATACAGGTCACCGAGCAAGAGAAGCCTGCAGCCCTTGGCCAGACTGCAACAGGCAGGTCAGGAGGGAGGGCAAACCAGCTCTTTCCAGCACATCTGTCTCCATCTCTGCCTAAGCGAGGAGAAGTTTTAATTATCTCATGCTGGAAAATAAAGGAGAAAGAAAGAGCCTGTCAATATCAGCCTGCTCAAACTGGAGCCCAACAATCAAAGGGGCAGCTTTTGCCCTCATGAAGGTGATCCACAGAGACCTTTGCTTTGCAGCCCAGCTCAGTGGCTTGTACCTAAAGACCTCTGCAATGTGAACAGCCTCTGGCACATCAGCTGCACCACAGTAATTCCCAACGTGTACATCTCCACCCATCAGGATACTGCTGCTAAGCTCCCTCTGCTAGCATACAGGGATGGTGCCTAAGTGTGCACACATGAATGGGCAACACTAGCAAGCTCCAGCCTGCTAGTTCACAGCTCTTCGTTTTGCACCTTCACATTAAGACCAGGCACATGCTTTACAGCGGAAGTAAATCCATACACTTGTGCTAAAAGCTACCACTTTAGGAAGGGGAGGCTGAATGAATAGGTCTGTTCCAATACACTGGAGATATGAGGAGTTTGAATCTTGAATCAGACCCAGGCAACTGTGTCTGAAAAAAGCTTGTAATAGCTGGGAAGGTAAATGCCCAGACAGCTTTGAGCACTGGAAATTAGATCTAATTCTGGATTTCAGCACTGGGGAGCTCAAAGTATCTTCCCACCTATGCCACTATTTAGTGACCTGCACTTCTGCTGGTCCTTTCCAGCCAGGATTCAGCTCCAAGCGGGCAAAGCTGCACCCACAAAGGATGAATCTGACACCATGTGTAGGCCCCATTTCACAGCAAAGTGAATCCTGAGGTGCTGATCACTGCATTGCTCCAGACACCACTTCAGTGCCTGACGACACGTGCTTTCCCTGCTTGTGGCCTGAGCTGCAGAGCCAGGCAGAAGTCAGCCAGGCAAACCTCACACTGTGCACCCTTCCAAACAAGAGATCTGTGCCTGGCCTTGCCTCCCATTTAATGTGTGGATCACTGGTGTCAGTGATCCATGGACTGTGCTGCTTCTTGGCCTGTGTTCTTCTAGGGACAATAAGCAAACTACTTCTCCATTAGACTTCACAACTCAATTGTTAGTTTTTATAACACATCCACTAACCCAGGTCCAGAATACTCAGTATCTCAGTACTCAGGGAGCAAGATACACTCAGTTTTGCAAAGCTGGCTGCACTGGCAGCCGTAGAGACTGGAAGAGGTGAGAAGCGTAGGGAAAGTTTCTTGATTCTGCATTTAATCTGTCTAAAGCAAAACACAGGTGGATGCTGCCTATGAAGCAACCAAAACCAAATGCCACAGGACACATTACTGCTGTCCCTAACAGCAGCAATTAGCCCACAGCCACTGTGCAAACCAGGGCCTCTGCTCCCAACCCTGACTAACCCTCTGCACCAGGTGCATAAGGAATGCCAAAAACAACAAAAAAACCCCACATCTTGATGCATCAGTTGGTCTCAGCCAGGACTGGATGTAAGTTGATGTTGTAGGTAGGGAAGCACCTCCTGATCTAGCAAGAGCTCACCTGTGCACGTTCTCTTGTTTTCATGCAGTGTGTAGCCAATTCGACAACTGCAATAGTAGCCCCCCACGTAGTTGTGACAGTGATGATTGCAGAGGGGTTCACCGTCAGACAGCTCTTGGCACTCATTGATATCTAATGGGTAAAGCACAGAATTAGGCAAACAGCACCCTTCAACCACACTGCGCCTTGCTCTGAGCCACTGTTCTGTGAAGTTGGCTTGTTTGCCTTCAGTTGTTGTGCTCTTTGGCATCTGCTGCATTCTCCCACCTCACACCAGCAGCCACATTCTGAGAGCCCAGGGAAGCACTAACCACACCATACCCATATCTCTTCCACCTGAATTAGGGGCTGGTCTCTTACCTTGGGCAGCATAAAAGGCCTCAAAGCCTGTGAACGGTTTCTCATTGGAGTAATCAGACCGAAACACTACCATGAGGTTGTTGTCAATGGAGTTGTAGGTCTTGTTGCCTGGAGCCTCCTCAGTGTCTGTGCTATCCTTTCCACACAGCGTGGCCAAGGTCCTCCCACCAGAGCTCAGCTGCAAAATGAGTAGACAAATCTACCAGATGAGCACAGAGCTCTGCTCTTTCCAACCTGCTGCCATGGCTTGGAAAGTATGTGTTTAATGGTGTGAGGAAGGAGGCTTGGATGCTCTCTAAAGGTGCTTCTAGAGGTGAGTCCAGATCCAGGGACAGTTAAGAGAAGATTTCCCCTAGTCTCTGTGATTTAAGTCCATAATTTTGTCTTCCTTTTCCCTCTCAGAGGCCCACATAAAGCTGTGATGCAGCCTGGGCTATCAGCACCATGCTTTGTTTATAACCCTGTTGTTAATTTGGCACTCCGAGGGACAATCAGATCCTGGTTTTGCATATTTCTGTGCAACAGCTCCCTTTGTAATGTGTTATCAGGCTCATGCAAACACCAGAAGAAGGAGAGAGGTAGCATGGCCTTAAGTCAGCATCAGGGCTGCCTGGATTAGAGCACGTGCCAGCACGTGGAGTACAAACCTTTCAGAGACATCACTGATCACCCAAACACTTCCCAAAGGAAGTATCTTCGCTTCTTTTCCTGAGGTTGTTTCTCACATTAGCTGGCAAACACACCACAGCAAGTGCGGCAAGTGCGCGTTTAGACAAGCTGACAATATCTTGTGTAGACTATCGCTTCCACTTTTACAGTCTCCCATTATCCTCTGTGTAAAGCACTACTTGTTAATTTAAAACACACACTGTAACTTCAGCAAAATGAAGCTCAAATGTTGTTTTGGGCAAGATTTCAAGTCTTTTGCTTCATGAGAGGGGAACATCAGAATTCTCTGAGCACAAACTACTCAAGTTTCACACATTTCAACATGACAACTAGTTCTACTTTCTGGTCCCATGGGGCTCAATAAACACATCATTTAGAAATCAGCTGAGCCTAAACTTTACTAGCTGTCTAGAATCAAGTGCTTCCAACAGTTATGTTGGTCCTGCATGTGTCCAGAATCACATATACAGAGTTTTTAACAACTTAGCTCGCTACACATCACCCTGCCCTACACATACCTTCACATAATCGTATTCACACAGGAAGGACAGCTCCAGGTTGAAATGGGTGAAGTAGATGCGGATAGAATATCCCTTGGGAACTGTAATATTCCAGATTCTCTCCTTGTGATTTGGGTAGACATTTGGGAAGTTGGGGGATGTGATCCTCCCATACATTTTCTGCAGCACAATGCTGCTGCTTACTCCACTGTAAAGCACAGCTAGCAAGACAAACAACCTGTGTCAAAGGAACAGAGATGAACAGAGAAAGATTGAGCATCAATTCACATCATACACCAAAAGCCACACATCTAAGCTGCCAGCCTCAATACCAAATAAGGTATCTTGGTGCTAGCCAAAATCTTCATGTTCAACACCCTTCTCATTTAATAAGGGAAGAAATCAGGAGGTATCAATGAAGTGATACTGTAGGAGCTGCTAAACAAGAAGAGAATCACACTCATGCCTTCCAAGGCCTGCACAAAGCCAAGTGGCCAGAGGAGCTGGGGAGGTCCCTGTGACTACACTCACCTCATCATGCTGCTCTCCTGCCTGAGCCTGCTCTGAGCCCCAGGGAAGGAATCTCTCTTGATGAATTTGCATTTGGGGGTGGATGTATTTATTGTGTGAGCTCTGCTGTGTTTGTCTGGATGTTGAACTCTGATGTTTATCTCCCTTCCACCCCCTTCAGCCTGCTGAGTTCTGGGAACAGAAATCACTAAAAACTAGGCATGTGTTCAGCGCATGAGGCCTCAGTCAGTGACAGGGAGAGGCAGAGAGAGATGGAGGGGATGGATTAGGAATGCTGCAGGCTCTTGAAGGAAGCCATAGTATGGAAGCTCTGAGGGAAGGCAGGCAGTGGGAGGAGGTACAGAGTGACTCCAGTGTCTGCATGGGGGAGTGAGGAGAGCTGGGCAATGCTCTTTCCCTCTAACCAACTGATCTGCAATTACTGCTAATGCAAACAGTATGTTGCTGGAAGTAGTTTCTTCCATTGTCAGAGCAGGAACGTGTTGCAAACAAAATAACGGTGCACATGACAGGATTTCAGAATAGTGAGAGCCTGCTCAGATGGGCCTGGGTAACAGGACACTCAGGTGACACAACACTACAGTGCATGTGGGCATGAGTTTAAGGGATGCCAAAGTCTTCCAGGCCCCAGCTACACATTGTAATCGAGCACAAGCTTGGCCCTGCTCCATGCCTTGTTTATAGGCAGAGTTTGCTTTTTATCCCACCCATCCTAGAACACCATGAATCCCTGTTACTGGGGATTCTCTTATGAAAAGTAAAAAAAACAAAGGAAAAATGAACTCTGGTTTCTTTTAAACGCTTGCAGATCCACACAGGGATTTCACACCACTACAAGACCCCAGGGAATTCAACCTAAGCACATAAAGCTTTATTAATTCAACTCCTTGCAGATGGCTTCTTTCCAAGACAGCATTTAGGTTTCCCACAAAACCCCTATTCCAGCACATACAGACACAGGTCTGAACTTTATTTATAGAGGGTGAAAAGCCAGATATGTTAATGCCAATGCTAAGTCCCACCTCTTCCCTGAGAAAAATGGACAGAGAGCAGGAAAACTGATTTGCAGCAGGGAACAAACGATTGAACTGGGCAGGGACTGGCAGGAAATTTATACTGAGATACTCTGTAATTAAATGGACACCTTCTGATACTCAGGTTTGAACAGCCAAAAATCATTACCTCAGGCAATGAAGTTGGTGCTGGCAGGAAAGCAGGAGTTATTACATCAACAAAACTATAGCCAACAAACCATTTAGCAGACTGCAAACAGAAAACACTATTTAATAAAAGTGAAGGAGAAACCAGTAGCAGCAATAACTAATTGCATTGCAAGCATGGTTAACAGACAAAAACCCAGAGGGGACTTAGCTCTTCCCATGGCCCACTAGCTGCTAAAATGATCCTATCAACACACACAAGATGTGGACTTTATACTAGCTGGAAATAAGGGAAGAGAAAGACCATTTTGCAAATAATATGTGCCTAACTAATGCCTGATTCCCACAGATATAAACACTTCCAGAAGCATTCCACATGAGGCTTCCCGCTCTGCTCCGTAGTAGAGGCATGGAGAGTCAATTCTGCTCCTAGGGCTGAAAAGTTTCTCACAGCCCCAGAATGTGATGAGGCCCCTGAGGCTGATGGTTGCTGCCCAGCACTGAAATAAGGAAGCTGGCTTAATAAATAGCAATCCTGAGATACTGAACGCTGGGTACACACATTGGCTTTCCTCTGGCATGCTTTGTGGACAGATCAGACTGCTGTGATTTTAGTCCTCTGCACCTGCTGTGAGCACCACCAAAAATGTTTCACTGCCCACAAACCTTCTGCCTCCAAAAGGCTCCTGGGCATCAGCTACCCAGGTGCAGCAGTATCTTGAGCATAGGGCAACAGCCGACCTCAGGCCATACAGATCCTCCTCTTGCCCAGAATTTCCCTTTTGATCCACAGGACTGAGCCAGCCTGAAGGCTGAGTGGACTTCATCCATGTCATCGCATATTCCAGTGCTCTGTAACTTGTTGAGTTATTGATCTACTTTAGGAAGCTTGGGTAGCATCTGAAATGGCAGATGCCTCTTGAGAAGTCTGCCCTGCTGTCTTCTTCTCTGTCTCCTCCCATGCTTGAGGGCTGAGCTAGCACAAAGGCAAGCCATCATTTTCAAGCGAAACACCAACATGTGTGAAAGCCAAGGTTCAGAGAAAGGACTTCCCCTTGGAAAAAAGAAAACTTCAATGGAATGAAGGAACATGGAATGACACAGAGATACTGGAGAGAACTCATATGAGCCCATACTATCCCTCAGACCCCAAACAGTCCCTCAAAATATACTTTTACTACTCAACACTGACGTCTGTCAAGGAAAGGTTTGAAATTCCTCCTGTGCAACAGCAAGTGCAGAGAGCTAAGCCAAGCTCAGCAAGAGCAGAGCTGTTCAGCCAACACAGAGCCCCTCAGGCTGGTACCACTGAGATCTCTACTTTCCCTGCAAAACCAGCAGCAGGAACCAACTGACAAGATGAGAATGCTGGAAACCAGCTGCGCAGTGAAAGCCTCCATGTGTGAGAACCAGGCTAAGTCCTGGGGCAACTCTACAGTTCACATTTCCGTCCAACCCCAAGTTTTGAAACTGCAAAACTGTTACCTGAGGTAAGTGCTGCTAAAGCTCTGTTCCAACAGAAAGAGTTTCAGCTGTGACAAACTGAGATCCTGTAAAAATGAAGTCAATACAGCCCCACATCCACTTCGTCACAAAAGTCCCAGACAGCTCTATTCTCAAACAAACCATGCAAAACCACACACTGCCTCAGAAAAAATGACATTGTGCCAGGGTAAAAAAAACAGCTCTGGGCCTTTGAAAGGCAGCTCCTGTGTTCTGACAGCAATTCCATGAAAAGCACTGCAATGCTTTTCAATCAGGACCAGATGTTGCAGGTGTAATAAACAGGACAGTGAGCATCTGAATGTGCCTCCAGATCCAAAACACAGGTACACTGCCAAAGCAAGAGGCTAGTTAATGAATGGAGGAGAAGCACGCACAGGTCTTCCTGGCTTCTAAGATGAGACAGTGCAGTCATGTAAGACAGCAGTGGCTATCCCTGCGTCACAAACCAGGAGAGCAAATAAGCGTAATAGCTGCTTGCTGTGATCCCTGAAGACACTGCTCCCCACTGCCCCTTATTTCTCAAATGCCAGCTGCCTCTGCAGAGTCCTAAGAGACTGCTTGGATGCTTGCTGTTCCGTAGCTAAATCCAATCCTCCTGCATTGAGGGGTTCAGAGGACTGTGGGGGGGGGAGAAAATGCAGCAGAGGAAAAGACGCTCTGTTTCCTCATTACAAATCAAACAGCATGACTGACATTGAAAGACAAGCACACAGATGGAGCAAGCAGAGCATGGAGTGGAGCAGGGAAGAGCTTGGCTGCTGTGAAACAGGAAAAAAAATCATCTTGCCAGGGCAAAAATAGCAAGGAGAGAAAGCTCATGCAATGGGGCAAAATGCTTCCTTCAGTTAGGGCATGCTTTACTCCTTCCCATGCTGTCTACTGCTACTTCATTGTATTATATTCCTCATATTGTTTTGGTCCTCTGGCATAAAGAGACCTCTCAAAAACAAGGTTAACTGTCACCTGTTTGGGACTGGTCTCAGGCTGGGAAACATGAACTCTCCAGGAGCACCACAAAGCTTAGGGTGCAAAGCATGTCTCTGAACATGTGTGCTTGTGCGCATGTGTATGTTAGAAACCATGCACACACAGTCTGTACCCTATGTAAGTATAGACACTCAAAATGCTGATGTTTAGGCTCCTGTGTAATTTCTGCTCAACTACACAGCTGCAGAACCCAACAGTACGCCATTTTCATGCATGCCAGCCCATTCCAACCATGGCATGGATGTACATGTATGTATATGCACATGATGACACAAATTCCAGGACAAACCCCTGCATTGCATAAACTTTCCCCCTTGGGAAGAGAACATGACAGCACACAAGATGCTGCTCACGTTACTCTGCCTTCTCCTGGAAAAAAACTCCCACTCTGCCATGGAAGGACAGCATAAGGATTGTGTAGGTCAGAATCTCTTTCCCCTTTGCCTGTCTCCCCAATGACATTAGCCTGGCTCTGAAAAATGGAACTAGCTCACACAGCTACCGTCTCACTCCCACCCACATCCTTGGTTGATGCAGCATGTCTGCTGGGCTGGCTCCAAGCCTGTGACTTCACTGGAGCAGCTGTATGTGCTGGGAAGAGAATTTGGTTACAATTGAGATGCAGCTAGAGCCAAAGCTGTGAAATACAGCGCTGTCTTCTCTCCAAGCAAAGATGCTATGCACGTTACAGGCACAGCCAACACACTTTCCTTGGGTAAGCCTGTCTCCAAACAGCTAAGAGGAACAAAAAGGGTGGGTGAGAAACACACGTCTAACATGCACCTCTTGTCCAACATGAAGTCTCAAAGCAGGGAAGGCAGACTGGGAGTGACAACAGAGAAAAGCAAGAAAAATGCAATAAACGTCTGTATTAGAGGACACAAAGAGCAACCAAGGACTGATCTTGAAACTCCTTACTGCAAATAGAGTGAAGCTGACCAAAGCCTCTCCTGACCACTACAGCCTCATCCAGCAAGCAGCCTGGCCCTGTGAAGTAATCATGAGACTTTTCAGCTCCCAGAACAGCACCCATGAACGACAGACACATTTAGAGAGAGTAGTTTGGGGTTACACACCTGCCACAATGACTGAAAGGCCTGGAAAGTCACTTGCCAGCTTAGAGAAGGCTATTAGCATGTGCCATTCCCTCCAGCACAGAGTCTCCAATGAGAGGATCCACTCGAGCAGTAACCTGTCTCCAAAATCATTCTTTGCCAAGACAGAACTGAAAAGCAAGCTTGGCAGGAGTACCATATCCACCATATCTATCTCCTGCTAGCTTCCATATAGCCCCACACTGTTACATCTTTTCTTAAACAAAGCTTAAACCCTCTCCTATCTGCATACAGCGACCATCACTAAGTTTGAGATGAAGCCCTGTTTTTTCAAAGACAGGGAACCCAGACTTTATTTTCCACACCAAAATCGCATCAAACAAGTTGCTGTCAGCTGAGTGCACAAGGTCTGCCTTTGGAAGTCAGAGCTTGGCTGCTTCTCTCTATTTCAATCTCCTTTCTTTCTTCCTTACTCTTTTATGACTGCTCTTCCTCTACGTGCAGCCACTAACTCTGCGAAGAACTGTACTCACCTCCCAAATGTACAACTTGCTGAGACTGGAGGAGACAGTAAATTCCTGAGCTTTTTTCTCCCTCAGGAAGAGGGAGAAGCTGAGAAACATGCTGAAGAATAGGTTTCAACAGCATTAGGATTGGCAAATTCATTAAAGCCACTTGCAACAGGCTCTTTGTCTATATATACATCCAAATGCATTCTCTTCTCACCCTGTTCAACTCAAAACATTTTTCACCATTTCTCTTCCTCTGCAGTTGTCCATAACCTCATTTTTTTCTAACAAAGAGGCTATTACCCCCACTAATCTTGATAAACAATAAAGCCAGCCAAAGCACTCCAAAGCAAGAGCTACTGCTCAGGCATTAAGGAGTTAGTATAATACATTGAAATGGACAAATCTGACCTCTGGCTAAATCCCTCACTGAATACACACGACTTCTTTCCTGCCTTGGATAAAATAGACTGAAGGCCATGTCAGAGCCAACATTCACATCAATCAGAACCATTTATTAAAATGCCCACAGCACTCCAGGAAATAAAACAAATCTACAAGCAACCAGCTGTGCTAAACTTTTGCTTATCACCCCAATAGAATAATGCGCCTTTCCCAACTATTTCAAATCAATGCTCCTTCAAAGGGGTTTGGGATCCCTGAGCCTTCTCTCTTTAGAGGAGAAGCTAGGGATACTTTCTAGACAGTAGGTACCTTCCAGATGCACTGCCTTTCACAAAGGTTGGCCTTATCTATCTTATTTTTACGGCAGAAATGTCAAATATGTTTCTGCCCAAAAGAACTGGAAGTGTTCAGCCCAGTGTCTTTCAGACTAGGTCTAAACTCATTTTTGCCAGAATTCCACTCCGAAGCTCTTGTTTCTTGCCCTAGGGGAAACAAACAAGCAAGCAAAACCCAAATAAGCTCATGAAAATGCAGGGCAAGAATTCTGTGCTGCATAGGCATTGTACTCCTCAGCGTCTTTGTTTGTTTTTGCTACTCTCACAGAAACCTACACAATGGAATAACTAGCAAAACATCCTTTGATCCTGTGTGCTTTTGTTTTGGGCAATATCAAACACTTGGATTTGAGGTGAGATTGCTGTTGTTTTACAGAGAAATTTAACTTTGTCTTTTAAATGAGCGGGACACTTACCTGGGCCTCCCTCTCCTCGCTTTTCATCACAGTTAGTGAGATCCACACACTGAAGTTTCCGTGGGAGTCATGACTAAATCCTGAACAATAGAGGGAATCTGCAAAAACAAAGTAACAGCTTTTAAACACAGTTTTCAACAAAACACAATTAAACAGAAGCATTACAAAGGAGCTCATGCCAACACAGCACTTGGATTCTGTCTCAGAAACACCTGCATTTCAGAGCTAGGCAGAGCTATAACGTGGCTGTACAAACCCAAATGCTCAGGTGTTGGTACTCAAGTACTCCCTGGATTAAGAGGTTACCTGACTGCTGAGCACAAATGGTCAAATATGTGACTTCACAGCTGCAGGACATATTGCCATTTGGTTTTACCTTCTAACAGCAGGCCAGCCACTTGTTGAATTTCAAAGATGTATGGAGGAAAAGCCGACTAGAAACCTGAGGTACCCTGGAGGCACTGGGCCTTGTGGCAAGTGAAGGGAGGAGGCTATAGCCCTCTGATTTAAAATTAGGCAAGGACACGATGAAATTGCCTCAGCCATAATACCTGCCAGTGACTTCCACTAGCAACCAAACAGTTGCAAGAGCTTATTTTGCTCCAGCAATGCACTGGAAAGGCAAGCAAGATAATTTTGCTATATGCAGAGTTAAGCTGGTACAAGGATACTGGACCTAAGCTGGCTTCCAACCTGAATGTCAAGGCACTCACAGCACACAGTACTTAGAATCGTAGAATCATAGAATGGTTTGGTTTGGAAAGGACCTTAAGATCATCCAGTTCCAATCCCCCTGCCATGGGCAGGGACACCTTACAACAGACCATGTCACTCAAGGCTCTGTCCAGCCTGGCCTTGAACACTGCCAGGGATGGAGCATTTACCACTTCTCTGGGCAACCTGTAATGGTTTGAGCCAAGCTCTGAGGCTTCTTAGCTAACAATGAAAACTAAAAGAAGAAATTCTGTCAGGTCAAAATAAAATATTTCAGGTACACCTCTGTGGGGCAGGCAAAAGGGAAACAGTCTTGCTAGAGCATGTGTTTATCTCAAGAGGCAAAAGAAACACAGAGCCACAAAGCAGCCAGCAAATTAAAAGCTTATTGCATGTAATTTAAATGTTTGGCTGGGATCCCCTGAGGCTGGGTAGGAAGAATCTCTGAGGAAAGGAAGATATTTGGTTTGATGTGTGTTAGCAAAGAGGAAGCTGAGCCAGAGTGCTGGCAAGGCTGGAATAGTTCTTCTTGCTGAAGTCAGATTACTCCAAGTTGTCTGTTAGCCTCTGCTTAGCAGCACTGTAATGACCCAAAATTGCAACTGACAGATTGGTGCTGAGAGTTTGTCTTATTGAGGCTACCGCATGTGGATGCGCCATTATTCTTTCAATTTTGCTCTCTGATGCTGGTTAATATACATTAGGCTTTCCCACATGGTGCTTTTTAGCCTGGTGTCTAGGGCAGCTGCCTGAGCCTCTCTCCACACCCACAGGTTCAGGCCCTGCCTAATGAAAATAGATGATAGCTGCAGCTTAGTAATCGGACACAGATGGACCAAAATGCTTTTTTGCTTTGAGCCATATTTGCCTTTAAAAAAGTCTCCAAAGACTGTTAGGTTTTTATTCCTGTATCACTGTAATATTGCCCCCAATACACTGCAGTCTTCAGACAGGTGAGGAACTCAAAAGTTGAAAACTTTCAGTTTAACTGGATCTGGAAGTCTACAGACCGATGTCCTGTTCTAGTACTGCTATCTGCTGATGGCCTTGACAGTCACCTGCATGTTCTCTCACTTTCCTTCTCTCCTATGTCACCTTTTCTCCTCATACTGAAAGCCACTCAGCATGAGAAGCAGCATTTTTGGGGGCAGAGCTGTTAAAGACAGACCTGACAGGCTGCTGAATCAGCTCCAGTGAGGGACAGCAGTGTCTCCTGCAATACAGGAAGTAATGATAAATTAAACAAGTGTTTTAGTATTATGAAAGTCTGTAAGACACAGTAAAAAGAGCCTCCACAGCCACACATTGAGGGGACTGTGCAATGGGCATGGCAATCAAGGGTCATTTCCCAGCAGGACTCCTCATTCTTCAAGTTACTCTTGTTAATAACATTTGTATTCCAAGAACAAACAGGCACAAGCAGAGTGCAAATGCCAGAGAAGAGTCAAACACTTCCATGTAATTTGTGGGAAAACAAAGCTCATCTTTTAGATGACACCAGTAGAATATATTCACCAACAAACACAGAATCATAGAATAATTAGGGTTGGAAAGGACCTTAAGATCACCTAGTTCCATGCAGTTAAGGTATGCAGCAGGCAAACATCTACTGCAAGATGGGAGCCATCTGCATCATGGGATAAGTGTCCTGTGCCACAAGTTGTCACTGCAAGTCCATAGCCCAGAAGCGCTTTGCAAAAAAGCATTTCACACACCTCTTAAGCTAACTTGCTCTTGGTGCTGCAGCATCTCACACTCAGTTCCGCACTGACTAGACAGGACTCACTTGCAGCCTCCACTGCCACAGTGATCTGAGAGCCACACAGAACAAACTGCCCTGGGCTGATTGCTTTCATGACCCACTTGTTCTGCAGTGCACACCAGAGAAGATGGAGTTCCCTTGCATGTGTACTCTGCACTGGGAAGATCCCACAGGCTCCTG
This sequence comes from Psittacus erithacus, assembly GCA_009867235.2. Taxonomy (NCBI): domain Eukaryota; kingdom Metazoa; phylum Chordata; class Aves; order Psittaciformes; family Psittacidae; genus Psittacus; species Psittacus erithacus. The sequence continues at coordinate 19,756 of WYDI02143980.1, forward strand.
AGGCTGCCTCCAACTTTCCAAAGTGCTCCTTATTATTTATGGTTTCTGTGCTTGTGCTAAGTCATTTCAAATAATTAGGAAATAATCCCCTCACTGCTCGGGCAGTGTCTGCCTGTGACATCTCATTTACCAGGCAGTCTGTCTTCTCAGAGAGGTGAAGCCTGGTTAAATGTTTCTGAGGGACAGGGCAAGGGTCTGTACGTGCACGTGTGAAAATGGGATGGGACTCAGGAAAAGAATTCTCCTTGAATCCCTCAGCTTTCATTACAATTCTTCTTTTAAGTGCCAGCTCTGATTTATGGCCTGCCATTCAGGGCTATGAAGGCCTGCAGCCAGAGCTGACCAGCTGTCACAACAGGGCTCACAGCAACAGGAAACCTATTAACCTGTCTCTCCGCCTGCCTAGATCCTGCAATTGATACAGGAGCTGACAAAGATGGGCTGTCCTTGGTGCATTATTTCCACCAAGAGCATTGCCTGGGGCTGTGACTGTTCAAAGACACACAAAACTACATGAAGATTTCCCAGGTGCAGCAATTTGGACATAACTGTATCTTGTGCCCCAAGTGAGACTTCCTGGATTGCTGTGCTCACCCTCCTGCTTGCTTCCTATATTGGCTGATACTTTGGTTTGTCTGTTAAATAGGAATGATTCTTGTTTGATGCACAAGAATGTTGGCAAAGGTGGATCATCTCTCAAAGCCTCCTTCATGAAAACTGCTAGTTAAATAAAAATGGAAGAATGTGCAAATACAGAAGTACATAGCCACTTTCTCCTTGCAGTGATAACACTCAGTAATTTCATATTCTATACTGAGGCACAGTAATAAAGTAAGAAGATTGACAAAATGCAAGCCTGCTTGTGAAAAGTAAGAAGATTGACAAAATGCAAGCCTGCTTGTGACTACATGGTTAAAGGGAGGGAGGACAGCCCCTTACCTCACCCTACTGGGTTTATGTCCCCTCTCACACAGCTTCTGACTCACACACTGTTTAAACAGCTTTGCAACCTGGAGACATTCTGGAATGAAGCAGAAGGCCATCAGTGGCATTTCTTCTGTTACCCTGCTTCTAGCCCACTCTGTCCCATGGCATGACAAGCTGCCTTCCAGCACTGAACAAGGTTCAGCTCTCCCTTTCGGAAGAGCAATCATAAGGCACTTTCCAGCCCTCTGGCTCCCAGCAGTGGGTAAATTCATCAGTTCACAGATGAAGATGAGCATTGTTTGCAAGCCAATATTTTAGAGCACAAAGACTGCTGTTTGCTCCCCATGGTTCTGGGCTCCTAAAGTGTAAATCCATGGCTTTTTAGGCAGCTGCAGCTCCCTGTGTGTACACCTGCACCTAAGCTTCTGGCACGGCACCTCTCACCATGGGACTGATTTACCTCTGACTAGCAAAGCAGCACAAGGCCAAGGACAGAGGCAGAGCTCTCGGAGTAAACCAGGCTTCTGTGGAGACATGTCCTAACCTCTGGGTTTCACTATGAACAGGAGACTTCCTGCACTGAACCTTGTCCCAGCTGGAAGAGTAAAAGCTCTGTATAAAACATTATTCCTTTTTCTGTTAATGAAGCTACTGCCTGTGCTGCGTTCATTAATGCAGATTGATACAGACAGTGCTATATAGCAATCTGCTCTTCAAATACATGAATAAAGTCACAGTGAAATCAAACAGATACGAAGACTCTTCCTTCTGTGCAACTGCAAGCGATCTGTGTGTCTAAAATGATGGACATCATCTAAGGGATGAAAACTCTCCCAGGCAATTTCTGGAATGTACAATCCAGGAATGGGCAGCTCTCCTGGCCATAAATCCTTGGCTTCTTCCTCTGTCAAGAAGAGACTAAAATACACCAGCCAAGCACATCCCTGTGAAACTGAAGACGTTTTTAACAGCAGACTTCTCTAACCAGCAATCTTCCAATAGGAAGTAGGCCTGACCTCCAGCCAAACTCAACAAGGTCCAGCTGTAAAGACTGCTTACAATGATCTTTTTTTAACACTAAACATTAATTGGCTTAAAACAACAGGTCTCCAGGTCCCCAGGGTACTGCTAGGACTGAAATTCCTCATGCACAGCTGAATGCCCCGAGCCCAGGGAAACAGCATCTCTCTCCTCTGGCACAGCTACTTATTCCCCTGTGCGCTGTGGTCCTGCTAGACAACAACCCCTCTTCAGCCCAGCCTACCACTTAGACTAAGACATTCTCTGGGGAGGTGGAAGACATAGATTTGAATTGTTCAGACTTCTTTCACCTCCCAGATATTTCTTCTGAGACCTTCTAGGAGCCCTATATAATTTTAACAAGTGGGAAGCAGACATGCTGGAAGATTTGAGTCTAGATTCAAACAGCTCTCTCCAAAGTTCCTATCTTAAGGGACTGAAAATGCTGGCTTTTTTTCAACTGGTACCTCCTTCCCAAAGCAGCAAAATGAGAGACAAATGTGAGAGTGAGAGCTCACTCAGCTCCAAAGGTGCTGGAGTAGGCAAAGGGAAACACACAGATCAGACATGCTTGTTACAAGAAGGCTCCCAAGCTCAGCTGAGGTAGTTAAACTGATCTCCCTTTGCATGGGGTACAGCTGCTCCTCAGTAGCTTCTGGAGTCTCTGCTCGTATTCCCAGGTTCTGCACAGAGCTTACTCACCCCAGCTGATAAACAGCAACGTGCTGTTCTCCATTACCTCCTGTCTCACTTATGACACAGGTCCTTTGTCTCCTAAATATTTCCTGCTTTAAAGGCTCAGGGATTTTTATGAAATGAAAAGCAACTTGAACCACAACAGATATTCTGCAGTATCGCTCAGTCAGAATCTTCATTCTGGAAGTTCCCCCTATGCTGACAAGTCCCAGTTTGCTGCGTCTCTGATAACTGATTTTTACCTACCTACACTTCATCATCTGCTGCCTTAGCAGTAACTCTAACTCCTTATGAACCTCTGAAGAAAAGCTGCATCTCATAAATCCTTGTTGGAACAGTAGAGAGCACCTTCTAACTTCCCATCTCAGACATTTACAGCATAGACCTTCACACTACAGCCTCATCAAACCCCCCAACACATTAACACTGCCGGTCCTTCTCACCTGGTCTGCAAAACCTTCAGTGCTCTGGAAACTCCTTCTTGCTGCCTGGCAGCCTCCTTTCAAATCCCTGCAAGTTCTACCAGGGTTCAGCAAAGACAGAAAAATCCCTCTGTGTAAGACATCCTCCCAGTTCACCAAGCCATTTGTACTCAGGATTTCCTGTGTTGCATATGTCTTATATGAAGCTACTGCACATTCTGAATGGTCAAGGTAACAGCTTCTTTCACTAAGTAGTCTTCATGAACTATAAAATGCATTTACAGCCTGCTGGTTCTGAGGGTTCTGTGAATACAGGAGCTCAGAGAAGCAACTGAAGTTACATTCAAAGCCCACTCTGTAAGAGAGGCTTTAGGAGCTCAGAGAACACGGGCACATAAACTATTTACAGTGAGTAACAGACAGAACATGAACAAATGCCTTATTTGACCTGTGTTATTCTTCCACTCAACAAAACCTAGCATGGCAGGAAAGACAGCAGAGCTAGACAGAGGTACATGTGGCACCACGGTTAGAAGAGGACACACAGGAGTATCTCTTGGATCAGGATCTCCTACCACCAAGCATAAGGCAAATCTGTGAGTGCATACTGCCAAGAAAGACAAACAAAAGCAGCACTTTAATTCATAGAATCATAGAATGGTTTGGGTTGGAAAGGACCTGAAGATCATCCAGTTCCAATCCCCTGCCATGGGCAGGGATGCGTCATTCTAGACCATGTCACCCAAGGCTCTGTCCAGCCTGGCCGTGAATACTGCCTGTGTCACGGGGATGTTGTCAATTTTGTTGCTACCTAAACCACCGACTTGGCAGGTGAAGGTTAACAAAAACAAGCAGCCCTTCAGAACGCATTCTGGGAGCCACTGCATGGATCTATGACTAACAGCAGAATTTGCTCAACTCAGTGAAATTCCCCTTTAGTGCAAACCCAGTTACTCTTTTCCCAGTTTGTACCTGACCACTTATATCCCATCAACCTCAGAAAAGTCTTTTTTTAATCAAAGGAACTTACTGCTTTTGAGACACATACTCAGTGTTTCTGAGCAGAGCCAAATACGGTAGCAACATAAGACAAAAGACACCCTGTGCAACCTTATGCTTCATTCTCCCTGCAATATAGATCTAACCTTATTTTTCTGTAGCTGTAATCAACACTCAAGGAGCCTCACAGGTCACACATTGCTTGAGAATGACAGAGGACCACCAGACTGGGTAATACCATTGTGTTTCCACTAAATTTAAGTCCATTTGACAGCTACCTGCAGCCAGACAGTATCTTTGTGAAGTCTAGCCAGACTGCAACTCTCTCCATTGTCTGAGGCTGAAAATGCACACAGGAAAGTATTGATTCCCAGCTAGCTTACCTGCCAGCACATATTAAAATGAGATCTTCACTACTAAAAGCACGTACAAACAAGTCATCAGGGAAGGTACTACATTTCAAATGAACAGCTCTCTACCTCCTCTGTCCTATCTGTCCACATATGCACATGCTTTCATCTCAGAGTAAATGAGATTTATTCTGTTTTCATCAAAGAATCAGCTACCTTGACTACTTCATGTTTATCATGGGATAGGATGTGCACACATGGAGTTACCCCTGGGTACTGCACGCGTTGTAGGTTCACAGCTGAGCTTGTCCCCATGATAATTCCCCCCCTTCCCTGCAGCTTGACGCGTAAGCTGCATAATAGATAAACACAGTGAATACCACTGGACTGTGCACTGAATTAGGTGAGGTCAGCACAGTGTGTGCAGCTGACTTTAAAAGTGTTCCTCCTGGCATCTTCTCTTACTTTTTAATGCGTCTTTTTCGCTTTTCCAAAATCCTGGAGACAGCTCATAGGTATTATCCACTTGCTCACACACATACAATCACTCTGAGCTATGGCAAGGTTTTAAAATGCATTGGCTATTTCATCTAAAGAAGTAACTCTCTTGCTTCCTTCTATGTGCCATACATCATTAGAAGACAATTCTCTTGTGAAAATGTAAACAGAAAATGCCCATATATAACATATTTCTAACCCTTCATTTAGCCTCTCCCACTAACTCTGATTTATCATGTCACACTCCCCAACATTAAACACCATCATAAGGCAGGATCTGACAGCACTTCAGCCTCAGCACATTGACTTAGTAAGGAAACTGCAAAATTAAACCCAGCTCAAACACTGATTTCAGCACTGATGAAAGAAGCTGCCTTGACTGTGTTGGCCCCTATCCACAGCACGTGCACTGGCGGTGCAGACTTCCCGCTTGGTGCTCAGCCAATGTGCCTCAGCCTACATTAGCAGGAACCATCTGCAAGGATGAAAGGAGAGTTCCACTTCCAAATTTACAAGGAGAGTAGCTGCACTACTCTGTCCTCCAGGAACCACTTAACAACACAGCATACAGAGATTGCCAAACAGGCAGCTCTCTGTTAGGGGCAGTCCCTCTGTCCGTGTGCTGTGGGGTTTCTCATTTTCACTACACATTGTTTTGAACATTATCACCGCAGACAAGATTTAATGGTAGATAAGAAGGCAACTCTTATAAGAATACTTCTAAAGTACTAGCATCTTGGTTGGTCTCATAGTGCTACACAGGTCTCACTAACAATAATGGCTATTATTATCTCTTATACAGCACTTGTCACCCACATATCTCAAGAAAAATTACAAGAGACAAGCTATCACCCCATTTGAGAGGCAGGGAAACTGAGGTATTGAAAGGATGTAATGATACAATGCAAATGCCAGGTCTCCCGCACCCTAGCTGGGTGCTGCAGGCAACACAGTTGGAAAGCTCCATATCCCATTACCCATATATGAGTCGTTGAGCTCCCCCAGCAAGGATCTTATTTTTCATTACAGAGTGAAAAATAAAACAAGCCACAGGGCTCTAACTCCTCCTGCAAGCCGGAGACACGCAGCCAGAGATCTCTATGGCAAACAACACAGTGCAAATGGAGTCTGACACCGAGCAAAGCGGCAGCGGCAAGCCAGCCCAACTAGGTGCCAAAGCTGTTGTATCACTCATTATTCAGGGAGAGCGGGGGAGTTGGAAGCGTTGCTTCAACTGCAAGAAAACAGCCTGGCTGCTGATTAATCCAAAGGGCTGCTCTTGAGAGGAGCGACCTCATGGTCACTGTCCTCCAAAACCAAAATGTAAAGATTCAAAAGCAAGCCATGATAAATAACTATCATCTACTTCTCACCAGTGGCCAGGCAGGCCTTGGAGACATGATGTTACACAGGTCCTGCTAACAATAACGGCTATTATCAGCTCTTATACAGCACTTGTCACCCATGGCCAGCTCGGTAACAAACAGCTGAAATCTGCTATTTAGTGAGGTCATTCCCAGCAATGTAGCTCCAAAACGCAACTTGCCTATGCTAAGAATTAAAGCAAACAGAGTAACTGGATTTCATACCTTTTGCCAACACGTGGGACCAAGGTCTCAGCAGTCTCCTTTAGGGCTGAACTCAGACACATTTACCTTCCATATCCCTACACTATCAGTTTTAAGGTTTGAAATACTCCTCAGCAAGTCAAAAGAAAGGAACCAACTACCCCTCTCCAGACCCCCACCTCTCTCCAGAGAGCAAATGGCACTCAAGAAGGTAAATAAACCAGGTGTTATGGTTTTGATTTTTTAAGCAGGAGAACAAAACACCAAGAAACCAGGAGAGAACCAGAGCAGTGAGAGCCTGGAACCAGGGGCAGTTCATTTCAATCCACTTCAGATGCCAGGCTGGACGGGGCTTGGGCAACCTGGTCTAGTGTGAGGTGTCCCTGCCCACAGCAGGGGGTTGGAACTGCATGATCTTAAGGTCCCCTCCAACCCAAACCAGTCTGTGCTTCCATAATTCTATGCACATGGAGCCCCAGAGCACCTGGAACTGCTCCGGAGATACCTGCTGGCAATGGAAAGGCCAGGACCAAGGCTCTGGGCACATCTTCCCTTCCCACATCCCCAGACAATGCCCGTGCCCCCCACCTGAGGAGCACCACTGGGTGCTTCACGCAGCCATCCCCAAGTCAAAGCCAGTGTGGAACGGAGCACTGGGGGATGCCTTCCCACATTCCCAAACCATCCTCTCCAAATGATGACATGGCACCCCTCAGGACACAACCCCTGCTGCCCAACACCTGCACATCACCTCACCTCACCTCCCCACCCCACGGCAGGGATGCAAACACCCACCTGGTCCTTCAGAGGTTTAGCTGCAGCACCTTTAACGATGGCTATGCCCTTGCTGCCACTGAGGGGCTCCTGGTGGGGCAAGAGCCTCCATCCTCACCACAGCCCCACCGCACACCCCTCACCACTGCGAAGCCCCTCTTCAAAATGGCCGCCGCCCACCATAGCCCCCCACAAGATGGCGCCCTCCACCATGGGCACCCACAAGATGGCCGCCACCACCTCCACCAGGTCCCCCCAGCCCCACAGAGAGGCAGAGACGAGCCCCCGAGGCGCCATGCTTTATTCGGAGGGGTGAAGAAGAAAAGGAAGGGAGCCGGGGGTGCCGGGGCAGCCGAGGGGAGGGCAGGGTGTTGGCGGGCAGGTGAGGCGGTGGGGCCAGGCCGGGCGGCACTAGCAGGAGGTGAAGGTTTTCCAGAAGAAGTTCTTGCAGGGAGCCTTGCGGTCCCGCGGCGATAGCTGGGCGAGGCGGCCCAGCACGGCCCGCTCCTCCTCCAGCTTGCCCTCCTCTTCCACGTCTGGGGAGGCCACCTCGCGCCCCACGTCCACGCTGTCCAACAGGCCCGCCAGCATCTTCAGGATGGCGTCTTTGCGGACTGTGCTCTGTTCCTGCAGGCAGAGGGCAGGGAAAAGTGATGGATGGAGGCCCCGTCCCCTATAGCCATCAAGGATGGGGATGTAGCAAGGTACACGCATTCCCCATGGGGTCCCTTCTTGCTTCCCTGCTTCCTGTCCTCGGGGATAATACTTTTCCCATCAGCAAAGATGTGAAGGAGCTTAGGGATCAGTGGCTGCTGGGGTCAATCCTCCCCTCTCCCAACTGGAAGGGGACAGGCACACGTGCTGGGTTGTAACTGGAAAAGAGCTGCTAAGAAATAGGCATGAATTGGCTGTAAAATCCCTCGCTGCCTGCACTAATCGGATCTCTGAATGCCAGGCTGCATCCCATGGGTAAACCCATGCTCCCTTCACTGCTCTGACAGCTCAGCATCCTCTGTGGGATCACTGGCAAAGAGGCACCGAGTCCTCGGGAATATTAAGTGCACCGGGCTCTACAACCCGATGTAAAGTGCTGAGAATGAAATGTAACAAAGGCTGGGTTGGTATAAATACCTTCAGTATTTGGAGCAAACTATTCAAGCAGTGGGGACAGGCAGCTTGTGTTTCAAGACCAAGAACCCGTATTTCAATAGCTGACCTTGGGGAAGGCAGGATGAAGTTCTGGGTTGCTGAGCTCCATCCCTTTGCCACAGCAGCATGGTTTGGGCTTGAGGGATTTCTGTCAGTAACAAACTGTGAGTTATCTTGTTTCTCTTCACTTACAACCATCAAATCTAAGGAACAACCTCTTGCCTGAGCATCACAGGTCTCAGACTCATTAGCAGAGACATGGTACTGGACAGGCTGGGATAGATGGTTTGATAAGAACAGGTCCTGTTTCCTACGCGTATGGGAATCTTGGAAGAGCATTTCCATGCCACTTCTCACAAATGCCATGTTTACTGGGGAAGGCTGCATTTATCCACTGACTCTTAAGGACCACTTGGTGAGCGACTCAAAAGATGGATAGATCCAGACAGCAGCAATTGTTGTACGCTCCAGCACGTTTCTGGATAATTTCTAACCACTTTCTTAGCTCTAGTAACCAACCCTGCTCCCCCCCCAAGAGAAGCTGAGCTATAGAAGAATAACACACTATGTTTGTAGCAGGATTAAAAAGCCACTTTACGCCTGTCCTGATTCCTGCTCCTGGACTGCAAGCACCTAAATGACTTGAGCCTTCAGGAGATGGACTGGGGAACCCAGCTAAACATGCCTCCTGGGTCACGTTATCCTGTAAGCTTCCTTCCTAGCTGTGAGCACTATGTTTTGAAATCACCTGCTGCAAGCAGAGCCAGCAGCTTCAGACTCAGGGCTGAGGAAGGCAGAAAGCCTGCTGTTAGGGGGTATTCCTTACGCATGATGGGCCGTGGCTGTTAGTGAAACTAGGCAGCTTTTCCCCTGCAGCAATCCATTCCTAACATCCCTGCTCTTCCTGAGCTGCAAGAGATCAGGGCTCTTTGGCAGCAGCTAGAGATCTTAGCACAGGTTACAGCACACCTTGGGGTAGCTGCTCAATTCCCTGTACCACATCCAAGAGTGCATCTGAATGCACAGATCTTTGTTTCCCATTGCTATGCATTTTATGGTTGCTTATACGTAAAATCTGAGTATTTTTCATACTTAAACCATTTGTCTGAGTTACAGCAGTGGTGCCTGTGGGGATTGGTTCATTAGTATCTAACAGAACTAGTATTAGCAGAATGCTCTGAAGAGAATCATTACATCTATTATATCATTTTGTAAGCAACAGTGTGTAGAAGAGTCATTACACTTGAATTAATTTTTACCAAAGCCTTATTTACCCATTTACTCCCTGCAACTTGGTTTTATTTTCCCCAACACCTAGGAATTGTACAGAGAGTTCACTTTTTAAGCACTGGATTTGTCACTGCAAGAACATACAGCTGGAAGGTCACAGTTATCCCCAGAAGGGTTAATCCCAGCCAGCTGCAGAAGCCCTGATCTCTAGCACGGCGCTAGCCCTAGCACCTCACACAGTGTACGTTTCTCTCTTGCAGGCAGTTTTGTTGTTAATGGGATGTAAGCCCACTCCTGAAGCAGTGAGACACTGACAGATGAGCTGCAGCCAGCGCTGAGACAGAAAAAACGATGTAGATACGCATACAGGAGATATTAATGCCTTAGAAACCAACACTGGGATCCTTCACTTCCCTGGGGAGCTCCTTTGCGGGAATGAAGCAACAGCAGCCTTATGGATCCAGCGATGGAGCGGACTGGCAGAATGTGGGGTGATGAACGACAGCTCCAAGGAACAGAGGGACAGCAAGGAACATGCAGGTGAGAAAACTGCGGGGCGAGGGCAAGCAGAACGCAGCTTGGGGTTGTTATGCTATTGCTTCCTACCCCTGTGGCCTCTCAGGGAAACAGTGCAAACAAAGTTATTATAGTGCTATAGCCAGTTGGTAGGATAATTATATTGCTCTAATAAGTTCTGCCGCTGCATAGAGCTGTGCTGGTTCAGAGTGTAATTTTTCTAGCAGAACTATGTCAGTATAACTCCCCTTGTGAATACTACTCTGGAAAAAGCAATTTTATTCTGATATAATTACTTCATTTATTATTCCTCTGTTACTTTCCTACTGAACCCATCTTTTAAACATTTGCCCTTCCCATGAGTCCTATTTAAAATATCATCTCCCTTGATCATTTTACCAATTACATATCTTTTCTCTCCCTCCCTAGCACTCTGTTTTATTCTCTCATGCTGTACTCTTTAAGCAATATTGTTTTCTCCTTTTTTTCCCTGCTCTGTCCTTCTTGCCAGCTTTTTCTTAGCTCAGGCTTCACTTTTGCATCTTCCTGTCATCTGCCCTGGTACCTTTCCTAAGTAAATCTGCTACTAAGTTGTACGAATAGCCAGTGCTTTGCAGTGCATGAAGCTGTAGTGCCTTGGAATATAGAGGGGTGGAAGAGTTTGCATCAGGTAAAGCCTAGCTGCCCTTTATTACCCCTCCCCTGGCTCCAGCCTGCTCCTGCGTGCTCCCACCTCACCCAGCTCCTGCCCAGGGTGCATTATACTCACCCTGGTGCTCTGTATTGCGAGTCTCTCGTCTCCAGGCAGTGCCGTGGCTCTCACGCTCCACACCAGCAGCAGAACGGACACCAGGCTGGCCACCAGCTGCATGATGCACAGGCTGTGACTACTGTGCTGAATGAGGAAGACTGGGAGAGGGAGCTGTTCCTGGGCTCTCTTCTGCCTCAGACAATGGCTGCAGCCCCTTTTATAGCCCTCCCCCAGCCCAGTGGGTGACGCAAACAATTAAGTCTATATCAAAGGCAAATTAGACTTTGGAGAGGTTGTTAACACTTGGCTGCTTGAGTGGGATACTTCAGTGCCTCTGGGCTTTCCATGTGCCAGACCTGCAGAGGCTGAGGAAGCAAAGGATGGGGACTCTCCAGTAACATGCTGTTTCTCCACTCAGAGAAATTGTAGGCACTACCTGTGCCTCTCCTAGTTAAAACTGACTTCTCTTTGGGAATAGAATGTTTGATAGAATAGGCCACCAGCCTGCGCAAACCTCTGGTCAATGCTGGATGATTCAGAGGGAAGAAGTAAATCACTTCTGGCCACCAGTATTCAGATAATGGATTGGATCCTGAGTTCCAGATTCCAGGGGATTTGGATCTGGAACTCTGCATCCATTGATGCATCTCACTGGGGAATGCCAACATACCTGTCTTTCCCTGTACAATCACACATGATCACAGGCTGCAGCTATTCAGTAATATAATCTGTCTTGCAAACCTACATAAGACTACCTAGAAGTCACATAGGAGCTACTGGCTTTTGTTCCTAGTGTTGTTTCAACATGTCTTGAACATATCTGGAAGTATATCTATCTGGATATATATACATATCTGTCTGGAAGTATAGATCAACATAGCGAACCCTGACTTGGAGATGTTTCCCCTTTAATACATTTAAGCCCAACAAGGTACTGAAAGGCTGGTCAGAGCTGGAGCTGTGAGGCTCAGAAAAAGGCTCAGGGCGTGCTGGCACTCACTGCAGGCTGCGCTGGCACTCACTGCAGGCTGCTTGGAGTAAGTTCCTGCCATTTCTGATCTCTGGTTTACTGTTGTCAATGCTTCTCCCTTTGCCCAAAGGGCTGTCCCACCAGTGGGGTTGGTCTGTAGGCCAGCAGAAGGTGCTGTTAAGCACTTCTATCTGCTTTGCATTGTCCCTATCACTTGGAGATGCCATCACTGCCTGTGAGATGCAGAGGCAGAGCTAAGATCCCATCTCACCACTGGCCCCTTCTCCAGAAGCACTGCCTCAGGGCAAGTCCTCTTCTGACCCTAACAACAAACAGCAGTCAAAAGGTAAATTGTTATCCTAATTTAGCACACGTAAAAACCCCACAGGGAGGCGATTTGGCCAAAGGGATGCTGTGACAGGACTGAGAAGAGAAGGCAGAAAAACCTGTTCCCCACTTCCATTGCTTACCAGCATTACAGTTCCTGGAAACAGCAGGATGAAGCTTTCCCTGCAAATAATGCAGCTCCTAATGCCTGCGACACCACCCTGGATGCTCCTGACGGAAAAGATGCCATCACTTCCATGCACATTTGAAAAGAAACACTGGCTTCCCTCACTGAAAGATACAAAGAAGAAAACCTTTTCAGGGGCACAGAGGCCTGCGGGGAAGGTGACAATCTAGCCATTTCCGGTAACCAATCTTCCTCAAAATACTTTGTAACCTCATTGTTTCTCACTGAATTGTGAGAGCTGCCCTCCGCTTCCAGATGAAACATGAGCTGTTTCCTTCCAAACCGATCTCCCCAGCTGACCAGAATCGCTGCGTTAGCCCTTCGGAATGGATTCTGTCAAACACTTCCCAGCCAGTCTGCGGCTTAAGATAGAGAGTGGTGGAGTTCCAGGCTCCAGCAAGCAGACAAATCACAGGCACCTGCCCAATGACCTGCAGCCGATCTGCTCCAGGAGAGGTAGAAGTAGAAAGCACACTTGGCTGCTCAAGAGGAACAAAGGGCAGGTACCTGTGAGTGTGAGATGTGCCTGGGCTGACAGGCAGGCAGGAGTCAACCCCATCCTGGTGGTGATGAGGCAGGACTAAACCTCGTGAGTCTACTAGCCCAAAAGCTAGACAGACAGCAGCAGCAGCGCAGCCAGGTCTCCATGCTGGGGGCCATCTGCTCTAACCAAACTGCTTGTTCTAATAAACACGGGTTTGTTTGCAGCTTTGCCTTCTGAATGGGCTGTTTTCTACAACGCTTCATTGAGCGAATGGGGTCACAAGTATGACAATGCTCTTCCACTAAAAAAAGGGATGATGTGCTGAGCCAGAGATCAGCTCCTGGGGAGACCCACAGGGATGTAAACAGTGACCAGGCTGCAGTGAATCTGCCCTGAGATTAAAGGGCAGTAATAAACTTGTTGTTACCTCTTCAGGGGTTAGCTTTGGAGGGAGTTTCTGCTCAGACATGCCAGCACCAGACCTGTGGCCCTGCTGACGAGGACAGCACAGCAAAAACCTGTATTTGTAGCCTGGGCAAGGCTGGGGGTCCCTTCCCAGCTGGGAGGGAGGGGAACAGGAACACATCAAAGCACTTAGACTCCACTGCCTACTGCAGGACCAGATCTCTAAACCCAATCAGGTTCCCTCCAGGCTCTGCTACAGCATCCTTCAATATCAGATGCCTCTTTTCCACATTTCTCCATCTTCCGTTGTGCCCTTCCCTTCCTCACATTCCCTCTGCTACTTCCCCTATATTAGTCTGTACTCCTTAAGCTCTGCCTCTCTGTCTCCTTTGAGAAACCCTGCTGGTTCTGCTCCCACCACTGCTGATCATCTCTTCACTGCAGGCTATAGCATCATCTCCAAAGTAAAACAACACTGGTGACAAAATTTGCTCCTTTTAGTAACTGGAAAGAGTTCAGCATCTAGCACCAGGATTGTTCTTTATCCCTGCTGTTCCCTGTTCCATTGTCTGACCTTTAAGAAGGGCCCCAATTATTACTTTTGCCTACACTTAAACACTTATCACTCTGCACAGGAAAAGTTGAAGGTCTTCCTTGGAGGAATAAACATTTCTGACAATTCTTTCTTTGATTTCCTCTTACCACTTCATCTCCCTCTGTTTTCTGACTCACCCTTTAGAAGTCATCTTCCTTGATGCTCTCTCCTGTTTGGAGTTGCCCATGGTCTGAGTGGGTTTCTATGACTTTACAGTGAGGGCAGATCTATCCGAAATCAACACGCCCATGAACACATCCACAGGAGCCTGGTAAGGGTGGGGATGCTCCAGAAGGAAGTTCAGTGCTCAGTAACTGGAAAAGGCCTGGCTATCCAAGGACTTTGTCCCCCAGTTAGTGAGGCTTCAACAGAGGTGCAGAGTGGGTTCAGAAGTACAGCAGAATATGCTTCCACAATCACATAAAACAACCTCCATCTTTTCTATGAGTAAAGGTGCACAAGCATCATGCAATGGGAGAGGTTTTATCTCTCAAGAAAGAGGTCCTTGACCATTCCTCAGCGCATCTGTACAGCAGCAAAGACTGGGCATTTCTGGACTACAAAGGCTAAGACTATGTCTGGCACCAAATGCTGCATTAAGGAATGAGGCAATTTCTCAACTGCTTTCCTCTATGGCCTGGTTATTCGCTGTCTTTTTCCCATTTGTTGCCTGGTTTGGCTTCAGATCACCACGAAGCACGTAGCAGAATTGCATCAGGCTTCCAGAACAAAGTCTGGTTCCCAAAGGTGAGGCCCTCAGCTGCAGCTGAAGGAAGGGTTCAAACGCTCCTACTTTCCTGTCACTGGAGCCCTTTCTCTTTGCTGAGAGAGTCCCTAGTTGCAAAGGCCAATGCAATAAATACAGCAATAGTCAGTTGTGAGCCTTCCTGGAAGGGGAAACCAATTTGTTCATAGGCCTGAAATCACAGCTCATTTATGAGACCAGGCTTGCAGCATTCCCTCGCACCGTGCTCCCTAGGGGCCTCCGAGGAGCATGCAGGTGGCTGCTCTGCTCCAGCCATGGCTTCGCATTGGCTCTAATCTGACAGCCCCGAGGAAGAGGCAGCATGAGCGTGGGATGATGCTCATCTCTGCTGAGAGCTGCAGAGCAGGTGCAGGGAGGAGGAGGAGGGGAGTACCACAGGGATGCTGCTGCCAGAGCACGCACGACTACGAGCGTGTTACAGCTCCCTGGGGATGTGGAGCTGGGGGAGATGTGCTGCCTTCTCTGCCTGTCAAGCTCAGGAGGATGAAGGGAGGCGAAACGCTTCAGTGATGTGCTCGAAACCTACTGTTATTTCAAAATGCAGTTAAACATTTCAGTTATGCCACCAAAAGTCTCCTTCAAAAGTGACTACCTGCTATGAAACACCTCTATTGCAAAATGCCTCTGTCTTCCACTGAAAACATTATGCCTGGCTCCACGAAGGAGGCATTGCAGGCTGTAAAGCAGGATTAGGACACCTGTGGTTACTGCCTACTAACATATGACCTGACCTGTTACACCAGACTCGTCCTGTTGGTGGTAAGACTTGCTGGACAAGACTTAGATGGAAATGTCTCTTTACCATTTGGATTTCCTGAGGGACTGCATACGCACTGGGCCTTGGAATTCAGTCAGCAAGAGCTCACCAGGGACGTTAAGATGTGCTCAGCTGGGAGAGCTTTAAACAGGAATTCATGTGCTCCAGACAGTGTGGGGTTCTGGTTACTCTTCATTACAGCTGAAGAGAGATGAAACACATGCAGGGCCATCACATACAGCACCTTGCCCCTCACCTCAGCACACAGCATCAGCTTCCCCGGAGATGCTGGCCGCGCACTGCTGCAGCAGCCATTCAGTACCAAGGAGAGGGCAGCTCCCTCCCGCGGGGTCCTCAGCCCTCACCACCAGCACTTCAAACCCCATCAACCACAGGCCTGCGGCTGTGATCCCAACATCTGTAACAAACCCCTCTCCTTCATCTGCTTCACACGTCACTGTGCTGCGATTGAGATTCCCTCACTCCAATTCCCCACCTTTCGCATATTTGGAAAGCGCTTAACTCCACCCTATACATAACCAAGAAAGAGCATCACCTAAACTTCTGGGTTTAACTTGTTGAGAAGAAATTTAACCATTTCCTCTGACTCTTTTGCCAGACCTGAGCTGCTGTTCCACACTTGTCCACACTTTTACCTCTTCCTCCCCCACCATTTTATCAAAGGAACTTTTCTCTCCCTGAACTTGGTGCCACTTGTTACTAGTTTTCTGGCTGTTTGCTTCCTGAGGCTGCTGTTCCCCTATGAAAGATGAATTGTCATTCTGATTTCAGCAGTCTCTTGCTCCAAGCCAAGCTTCATCAATAATTCAACCAAGCCTCAATAACATTAGCTCTGGATGAATACGACACTCAGGCCAATTAACTGCCTGAAAGGGCTCAAGAGATACAGGCAAGAGATTTCTCTTCATTTTTTTAAGCTCTTTTCTGAACTTCTAAAAATTGAGTTAGTTCAATGAGCAAAGCCCAGAGCAGAGTCTGACACAGCTCAAAAGGCGCCAAGAGGCTTAAGCAATAGACGTGCTAAAGCCCATCAGGCTGTGTTCCCTCGCTTGTCTCCACCTGCTCTGACTGGTATGACATTAAACGTTACTTGGGACACAGCCTATCCCTGCTCTTATGCTCCTAGCTTGGTAAGATGCTGGAACATGACTGCAGCATGTCTAGACAAACAACATCATTGTGGATCTTTGCTTATGAACAGTGCTGCTTGACTAGCCTTGGGCAAAAGCCAGCTGAAACTCACAGTCTTTTAGGTGTCCACCTGGAGACACTGCAGAGTTTGCTTTCGAATGTTCAATGCTCAGGTCTACCTGAGGCCCCATTAGTTCTCTCCTGTGGGGCATCACCCAAATTGCCAATCTCTTTTCAATCCCCAGCATCCTTGGCCGCAGTATCCTGCAGTGTAACAGCTCAGATGTATGTCTGTGGGAGGGATCATCAATCTGTGGACACAATTGCCTGACAGATGACTGACACACCAAAATCTATTCTAAACAGCATGTAGACCTTAAGTCACCCCTGTGCTGTGAGCTGCTCAGATGGAACTACCTATAGATGTACAAACTCTTGCTCCCTCCTCCTGCTGCACTGTTACGAGTGCTTGATTCTGGCACTGATGTCCATCTTTCACCTACTGCAAGACACTGATGTATTTGAAACTGCTTGTAAAGAACAGCAATGTGGAATGGCTTGGGAACTATACAGAACCCTACAGACAGAGGTTGTATGACCTGGATGACAAACAGCCTTGCCTTCTGCTCTCATCACTGGCCATTGGCTAAACTTAGAAAGTTGGAGACAGCTCATTGAAAGAGGGAGTAATTAGCTGTGTGGAGATCAGTAACAGGTTTGAGGAAGCTCTTTCCCTCCTGGGCATTGTTGTACTCACCAAGAGTGGGTGGAAGGCTTGAACTTGTTACTAGTTGGCAGCTGCTCTAAGGCCTTCCTGGACTAACAGTCCTGGTCTTAATTCCCATTTGAGGAGAGAGAAAGTGCCAAAGGTAGTTTTCTATCAAGGATGAAGGGCTGAATGGGGTTCAGGTCCCCCAGCAATTTAAGCAGGAGTGGCTAGAACCAGCCTCTGCTCATCACAATAAAAATACAAGAGTTGAGCAATGAAAATGCCTCAATAGCCCTAACTAATCAGTAGCTGCGGGAGCAAGGAAACAGTTACCCAGAGCATTAAGAGACAAAACAGTAATCTCAACGTAAAGGAGATCCAGACTCAGCTCTACTGTTTACCAATGCTTTGCAAACTCCTATGACCACACAGAAGCTGTACTGATACTGGTAACAGAAGGGGACATTGGGAAAGAAATGGCAAATCCCATCAGAAAGGGGAGAAAGCAGCAGGGTTGGTACTGCCACCACAGAAGTCCCTTGCTGTAAGCATACGGTGGCTGCACCACCTATGCTGTTTGCAGGGTCACAAATTTGGTAAAGCTCAACCCCAACCTCTGCAGAAGTCTGCTCCTTCTATAGCTTTCTCTTACCAAGCGAGAAAGCCTCTCTCAGAAGGAGCTTTTCTGTCTTCTCCTGATGCCACCTAGCGACTGTCCCCAGCCTGTTCAGCTTAAGCTCACCCTTGCAGCCACCACACTTTTGCAGAGGAAAGGATGATGCAGCTGAGCGGGGCCAGTAACTACAGGGATTATGTGATGCCATTAGGGAGATGGCCAGCTAGAAAACAGCCTGGAAAGCTTTATACTGGAGGCAGCATTTGGGCTGGAGAATAGCTTGGACAGAAGGTACTGACTTCTGCAGCACAGAGGACAATAGAAGCTGGAGCTATTACACAGTCAGGTGACAGTATAAAGCACGCAACAGGATCACTCTTCAGAGCTTAGTTTTGTTTGTAACTTGCCATCCCTACAGCCAAAGGAGAAAGGAAGTCAGACCAACTCCAGAGCGCCCCTGACAAGCACAGCAGACTTTCAGGACCTCTGTTTCCACCCCACACTTCCCCAAAGAAGCACATTGACCCACACTTATGTCACCTTAACCAGAGCCGAGTGTTTAATTGAGTGCAAGGGAGTAACAACCGCAGTGGTTGTGCTGGGGAGATACCCACTGCACAGCGGTGGTATGGAGTCTTTAAAACAGAAGAAGTGGAGGCAGATCCATCTCACAACAGAGTACAACGAAAACCAACTTGTGCATCTGGAGATTCTGGGGGCAGCATTAGAAATAATGAGGCCTCCTAAGGACTAGCAAATACCGAGGCTTGAGGCATCCCAGCATGACTGAGATGAGAGATTTGTCAGCACAACTGACTCCCCAGCATCAGTACTTAACAGTAGGCAATGGATCTAAGGTTTGGTTTTTATATAGATATATTTATATTTATATATATAAAGCGCCTATCACCATATTGATAAACATTCTTTGGAACCACTCGGAGGCAGAGGTGAGAACAGGAATCAGCCTGGTCCTACCTCAGCACTTCAGTTCCCAAAAAAGAAGCCACAAGACTTTGCTGCCAGCCTGCCTGGCTGGTGTTTAATACTGCTACTCCATCAGGGTTGGAGGGAGACCTATTGTGAATGGCAACAGTTTGCACTGTGACTTCTCCAACTGTGCTGCAGAACAGTGCAGGTGTCGCAGAAGGGCAGTGGGACATGAAGGCTCAGACCCGTTACCAGTCAAAACGTCTCAGCAGCAGGGAGCTCCTATCAGGAGAGAGCAACAACTCTGGGCACAAAGCTCTCGCTCTCTGTGCTTAAGGCCAAGGCAGTGACCCTTCTGCACTCTTCCCAGGTTTCAGAAGATCACCAGGCAGAAATAGGTGTCAGTTATAAATACATCATGTCAGTTGCAGGGGGTGGATGTGGGATGGGGGCCACAGGGAGGGGAGAATTTAGAATGGAGAGAAAGGAAAAAGACATCTTACGTTTCCAGCACTGGAAAGAACAGTTTTGACCTGTTCAATAGTCTTATCTGGCTTATGCACCATCATCTTTAACACATCATCAAAGGGAGTGTTGGCTGGCAAAGGGTTAAACAATCCCACAGAGTGGAGAGCAAATCTGCAGTCTGCTGGGAAGGTCCCAACCACATCACTGATGATCTCAGGGTCCAACTTGAAGGAAGGAAGCAGCTTCTCAGTCTCACACATCACTCAGGGCCTGGAGACAGCCAAAGACAATAAAGCATCAGGATGGACCCACTGCAGCTCTCCCTCCCGGTCCTTAACAGACACATGGCTCTGAAACATGACATTTGCCTTCATTCCTATCACCCTCTAAGGAGGTTTTTTCTGGAACTTGCAGTTGCAACCCAGTTAAATGACAGAATGACTGTCCTTCAAGGCAGCAGACTGAACTACACTACAGCATCTTTTCTCTACCCTCTGGTTCGTGCCAGAAACCACAACCACATTTTATCTGCCTTTTGGAGCTTCCCAATAGGAAACAGTTCTGCAACTTAGATTTGGTAGGTGAAGCAGGAGTGATCTGCCATCAAGGCATGGGACATGAACCCAAAGAACAGTTCCAAACTGAACTCCAGTCTTCCCAGATTGACTCATACTCAGCTACGTCATACAAAATGCTAAATGCTGCCCTGCTCTGACTTGCCCACAGAAGCCTTTAGGGCTGCAGGAAATCCTCAGTCCTGTGTGCTCCTAATCCTGTTGAAGAGAAGTTGTACCCCGTCCTTGAGGGAGGAACAGCAGCACAGCCTTACTTACCTTCCGTGCAAACTCCGGCAGAATGAAAGCTGCCCGATGGATGTCAGAGTTGTAGTATTTCAGACTCCTCTCCTCTACTTGTTGCTGTGAGAGCTGCTGCACAGGCTCCCGGAAATTCGTGTTCTGTAGAAGAGAAGTCAGGCAGCTCTGGAGTGTTTGGGCAGCGAGCAAAAGGCTGTGTGACAGGCACCCGGATTCGTGGCAGAGAACCAAGAGGATGCACAGCAGAACAGATGACTTTCTCTTCTAGTATGAGGTCAAAGGCTCTGCACAGCTCCAGTCCCCAGGGCTGGGTTTACACTCTTGTACCCCTTGTGACTAGCCCTTATTCACAGATGTCAACATATGAGGTCAGACAGCATGTGCCAGATGAAGCTGTCAGATTGTGCCTCAGCATCTAAGCAGCAAGGCTTTTGCTCTTCAGAACAAAATCCATGTCTGTGTTAAGTCAGGCACAGTGCATGCTGCCAGCGCCCCTGATAAATCACATACACTGGTGTAGGGAGCCAGCAGCACTGCTGCTGTGACAGTTGCATTAGAGACTTGCTGTAATGCAGCAGACTGAGAAGAGAGCAGACTTCAGTGGTGTGACACAGAGCTACCACCCCATATCCTAACAACGACTCACTTGGACCTCTGCATGAGATTACCAGTTGCAAGCCAATTCTTATCAAGCAGGTGCTGCTTTGTAACAGCCAGCATCAATAACCAAAGCCTTAACAGGCTCTGGAAACTGGCAGTGGCTTCCTCCCTTCCAAGTTTGCTGTACTAGAATGAAAATAATGTCCTTTTCTATGGCAACCAGTTACAGTACTGGTAAGTAAGTACTGGTCAGTTCTGCACTTCATTCAGCACTGAGCAAGCTGCACTGCAGCTCTGTGGCCCTGGGCTGGCAGAACCAGGACCCAGCATGACTCTAAGGGCCTCAGCTGGGAGAGCTCAGAGCAGCAGCTCAAGCTCTGCAAGGGACAGCCTGAGGCAGGCTCTGTGTGTACTTTCAGGGAGTGGAAAAGGGCACCTCAGGTGCCTGGAACTCACCGGGTTTTTGCTGCAGAGCATGAAGCCAATCTGCCCGCTGGGATACGTGGGGATGGTGCAATAGGCGTATTCCACCACAGGGAACAGAGACTTGCAGAACTGACGCATCTCCTTAATGAGATCCAGGTGCAGCCACTGGCACTCACCTACAAGGAGAAAGGAAGATGGGATGTGAGGTGAGAGCTGCCCCTCTTCTCTGCACAGGTCTGGGCTAGGTTAGCAGTGGTTCCAAGTCCAAACCTGCTCTACTGTGCACAGCTCATGTGGTTTCGAAGGCAAGATAACACCCTTACACCAGATTTACTAAGTGCAGTCCAGCAGTTAATGAGCTGATGTATCCAGATCAAAACATTCCTGTACCTGGGAACTAAAATGGACCTCACTGCCTGTGTAATGTCTCCCCAAGAAAAGAGTCCCTTTTGTGTCTCAATGCAATGATCTGGCATCAGTCGCTGCCCAGAGGCATCCTCACCTTGGCAGCAAAGAATCCCATCTTCTCGCAGGGCTGTCTTCATCAGCTGGTAGTAAGATTCTTTGAATAAGCTTTCTGCAGGACCTGAGAGAAAAGTGAGTGAAGAGCTATGCTGAGAGAGACACTAAGATAGTGGCCTCCTGAGAGTTCGCTGAATGCCTACAGGGACTGTACTGGAAAAGAGGAATTTCAAATGTCTTTCAGTGATCACAAGTGTTGGAGATAATCTGGAAGCAAGAAGTTTTGCCCCTGGGGGAACCCCAGCCTGCACCTAGCACAGCAAATCCATCAGCATTTTAGCTTTGCTCAATAGCAAGCCCAGGCCCTTTATCAAAAACAGTCCTAGCTGCTGCCTCTTGCTTCAGTGAGCTCTTTTTAAACTGAGCTCCTGCTCCAAACTGCCCTTTAGAGATGCCTCTTCCTGTGCTGACTATAGCAACAGTAAAGGCAACTCGGGTGCTCATTGTTAGGCCCCTAAAATGAGGTGCTGTAACTACACTTGGTTCTTCTCTGTTTCCCCCCTTCAGAAATACAGCAACCTCACTGCAGCTATCTTTAGGTTAGGTAGAGATATCAACAGCACACAAGCCACTGCTTCACCAGCGGGCACATGTGCAAAGCTGTCCCCCTCCATGAGATTCCTGGATTTCTGGATCAACTCTTTACCAGAAGCAATAGCTGCTGGAGTCAAATTTTGAGGAGAGAAACGGGAGACCCAGCTCAAAGCCTTGCTAATACAATTTTCTGGTCTTTACCCCTTCCTTTCTCTACCAAAAGAGCTGACCCAGTGAGAATCTTTTCATTCAAAAGGAGCCTGGGAAGGCTGCCATTGCTTCCAAGAGGTAGGCAGAGGAGAGGAGGAGGAAGAGTGTGGAAAACAGTGTCCTTTTATGGCCAGAATTCTTACCCATGGGGTCAGATGAGTCCGTGATAATCACATCAAAGGCTTCTTGATTTTGTTTCATGAACTCAAAACCGTCTCCCACGTGCAAGGTCAGCTTTGCGCTGGAATATCCCACTGCCATCCCTGGGAGGTACTTCTTGGATACCTGGATCACATCCTGCAATACAGACAGCACAAGGGGGTCAGCAGGGGGTACAAAGAGCTACTTCTCAGGCTACTGTGCAGCTGCAAGAACAGCACAATGGGTCATTTCCTTCCAAGCCTTCAGCACAAACCCAGCTCACTAAAGAGATCCTCAAGAACTGTCAGCATCTTCAGCCAACAAGCTACGCTCAGCCCTTTCCTATGGCCTCAGGGTTCAGTGACACTGTTGGTCTGTCCTTGCCAAACTCAACAAGAAGAACTTGGAACTTCAAAAGCTCCCTGAAGACCTACGAGAATACTATTACAGATCTGACATTACAGCTCCTTTCCCTGCAGACATCACTTGCAGAGGTGATCTCAGCTCAAGACTTTTCTTCTTCCTGAATTAAACCATTCCAGCAGGTTTCTAGATGCAAGGTGGGAATTATCCCCACCCCTGCTCTACAGTCATTGCATCATCCCCTTCACTCTAAACCTGTTAACAGCCACTGCCCTAGGCCCAGATATTGCACCGAACACAACCAGCTTCTCACAGCTGGCAAAGACAGACAAATATGCTGGTGTCAGGCAGTGCTGGTTCAAACCCAGGCACACATGCCTATCAGCTTGGCAGAGTGCATAGTCTCACAGAGCAGCGCTTCCCATTTTTAACACAGCCTTGCTTTGAGGAAACAACAAAACTTTCTTAGAAAGTAAAGCATCAAAAAACCTGACCTAGAGGAGGAGGATGAGCCCATCTATCACTGAAACAAATACCCCCCACTTCTTTCCTGCTTTCAGTCACAGGAGACTGCTTAACAAAGCGCCCGTCCTCCTCTGGCAGGAGCAGTGCTCTGCTCTGCACTGGCGGAGAGGGAAAAGCAGCAGCTTCACAGAGCCGGAGTTCTCTTTCCCCAGATCTCATGCCTGGCCCACGCTGGCCTGGAAGGCCCTTGTGTGTGAAAGAAATCCCATGAAAGAGGCAGCCAGCTGCCACGTAGATGACTCGTGAGGCAAAGAGGTGGCGCTGTCAGTGTCACGCCAGCAGCACAGGCAGCAAAGGCACGCTGCTGACAAGGGACAGCAGGTGAAGCAGCCGCTCCGGGGATGCTGTGAAGCAGGGCTGCTTTTCTGCTGGGCAGCCCACCCGCCTCACCGAAACCCCCGGGCACCTCCTCGCAGCCCAACGCACCTCATCGATCTCGCACTGCACCACAGACTCCACGGTCGGGTGTTTCACCACCTCCCGCAGCACTCCCCCGTCGCCACCACCGATGATCAGCACCTGGGAGAGAAGAGGGCAGAGAACCGGCCATCAGCGGGGTGGGCTCACGGGGGGAACTCTCACAGCGTGGCCTAAAAAGAACGGCCTAAACCCGGCAGCCCTGTGGGCTCGTCCCGCCCCGGCGCTCGGAGATGGATGTGCTGCGGGGCCCACGCGGGCTGCCTGCAGCGTGGGAGCGCCAGAAGCCACGGCCCCAGCCAGCCTCCGGCCGCGGCAGCCCTTGAAAAGACCGTTCCGGAGGACGGGAGCCGCTCTGCGGGTCGGGCCCCGGCCGGAAAGACCCCGCGGAGAAGGCCGGGGACGACTCACCTTGCGGGGGTCGGGGTGGCTGCAGAGGGGCAGGTTGGCGATCATTTCCTGGTAGGAGAACTCGTCCCGCTCCGTGCACTGGATCACCCCGTCCAGGACCAGGACGTTGCCGTAGGTGGTGCTGGGCAGAGCGGGGAAGCGGCGTTGGAGCCGGCCCGCGGGCCGCGCTCCCCCGCCCCCTCCCAACGCCGCCAGGCCCTACACCGCATGGCGCTGGGCGCCGCGCTCCCATCGCTCCCCGCACACCACTGCCAGCCCCGGGCCGCGCTCCCGGCCGCACCGCACCTGCGGAAGACGAGGATCTCCTGGTAGCGTGAGCGCTGGTGGTGCAGGAGCTCCTCCACCTGCAGCGACATGGCCTGCCCCGGCCACAGCCGGCACGTCTCACGGAACCAGCCCTCACGGATCAGCGCCGCCGCGCCCAGCTCCGTCATCCCGCACCGGCCGCCGCGCTCCGTCATTCCCGCACCGGGCACCTGCGCGTCTCCGCCGCCACCCGCCTGACCCCGCCGGCGCGGGAGCCGAGCGCGGGGGCCCACGCGCCGCCCCGCCACGCCACGCCCCGCAGCGCGCGAGCGCGCGCGCCGCCGCGCCACCATTGGCTCAAGGCGGCGGTGACGCGCCCGGCGCGCCCGGGGACACATGGGGCGGCGCGGCCGGAACGGAGCCGCCTCCGCCCCGGCGGTGAAAGGGCGCGTCCGGTCCCGTCCCCACCCCCGCCGCAACCTACACCCGCAACCGGCACCGGCTCCCCTCCGCGTCCCGCCACCGGCACCGCCCCCTGGAGGCAGAGCCCGGGCGAGCAGAGGAGAAGGCGCTGCCCCATTGCGGGAACGCGAGTGACTCCCGTCAATAAAGCGTCCGCTTTGGCCGTTTCGAGCGCCGGTGTTGTACACGCGGGTTCCTGCCCAGCGCTCGGAAGCGTTACAAAACGTGGTGCGCGCTGCAAAGGGCAGGCTTTGGGGTGGTACGCCGAGATTACACCACGAGTGGTTCTCTCACCAGGTTACAGGCAGAGCTCCCTCAGCAACTGCAGCGCAGTTCTAGGATGGGGGGGTCTAGTACTACACCTTCATCACATTCATAGGTGTAACCAGGTGAATAAAGCATGTGATTTGCTGGTCACCGCCATTAAAGGTGGCCATAAACCTACGGCAGTAAGCCACATAGGAGAAAACGGGAGAAGACTACAATTAAGATCATCCTTGAAGTGCCACCTTGCATGGAATTTGAAGTAGAAGACTTCGAGGAAACTACAGAATTTTTAATCTCTCTGCAGATAATGGGCCAATTTGGTAAGACTTAAATCATTCAAGTTACAGAGCAACGGGAAGTGGTAAAGCTGACAAGAGAGAGAACTGGCAGCCCCTGCAAACACATTTACACACAATTGCTATTTAACTGCCTCTTTTCAAAACCATTCTCCAATATTCAGCCAGGCAAGCAGATTTTATGGGCAGAAAGAGACTCTGCTCCACCATTACAGCATGGCTCAATTGGCTCTGTTCACACTAAGATATCCTCCTCTGTTCCTTCTGCTCCCGGCTCCACAGACATATGGGAAGACTGAAAACACAAAATCCCAAACCTCCTCCCAGGCTTTGTTAAATAAAGCCCACAGGTTAGGAACGGAGAGGGAGGATTTTACCTCTACTCAACAGTAAGAGATGTAAATTCTGTCACTGCCAAAACAGGCAAGTGTGAAACAGAAAATCCATAGAAAAGGAAATCAGAGTAAAGGCAAAACCTTTGGGAAAGGGAGCAAGGTCTATTCATCAGTGCCATGACCAATAAACCCAGAAGCAGCTCTGCCACTGATTTAATGTGGCTTCAAGCAAAGTCACATCAGCACTACCCTTCTACTCCCGCCTGTTAAACTGTAATGTTGCTTACCTCTTGCACAGCAGTACTACCAGCCTTCAGCTGTCAGCATTTGCATTAAGTTCTGTCATCCATCCATCCCATTATGGGCTGATACTCTTCCCACAAAGTCTTCAGGATAACTCACTGCAGGTATTTAAAACTTTGAACTGTTAGTAGAATCACACAATCAAGTAGGTTGGAAAATACCTTTAAGATCATAAAGTCCAACCATTCCCCAGCACTGCCAAGGCCACCACTAACCTGTGTCACTGAGGTCCTCATCTACACGTGTTTTTGAACACTTCCAGGGATGGTGATTCCACCACTGCCCTGGGCAGCCTGTTCCAATGCTTGATCACCCTTTGGGGAAGGAATTGTTCCCAATATCCAGT
Organism: Psittacus erithacus; assembly: GCA_009867235.2. Taxonomy (NCBI): domain Eukaryota; kingdom Metazoa; phylum Chordata; class Aves; order Psittaciformes; family Psittacidae; genus Psittacus; species Psittacus erithacus. The sequence goes on from WYDI02143980.1 coordinate 46,241, forward strand.
ATAGTACAGCTGTGCTGAGATTCAGTTGCAGCACAGAACCTCACCGGCTTTCCCCAAACCAATATTGCACTCTGTGTTTCTGCTTTCTACCTAATGCTATTGCTTTCACCCTGCAACTCAGTGGTGAAACCACTGGTCTCTGACCCCTCACTCTTTTTTTTTCTCCTGAAAATAAACCCTTTGCTTAAAATAAGACACAAACACTACCAGGTAAACACACTCATGTTTCATATTACCTTGTCTTGTAAGAGATGAGCTGCGCAGTCCAATTTGTAAGCAAGCCTAACATAAAAGACACTCTGGCCTCATTTCCTCCTCCAGGCTGGCGGAGTTTGAGTCATACCTACTGAATCTCTCTATTACTTTTGTGCTGGCTTTAGAGATGCCAAGAGGTTCCTCTCATACTCCATGGACATGCTGGGTTTGGATTTGAAGCAACTCCAAGAAGTGACAGGTTTAGCCAAACTGTATTTGACGACACAGGATAAACTTTCAAAATTACAAAGCAACACTGTGACTGTAATTACACAAAACCTCACATGAATACAATAAAAATTACATCAGTTAAGATGTTTCTCCTTTTTTTTTTTTGGGGGGGGGAATGGGGATTTAATGGGTTTAAAACGTTTCTGTACAAAAACTGCACAATGACTGCTGTTTGCTTCTTGTGGTGACAACACTGGTGAATGTTGTTCTGTTCGGCAGCAACTCCCAGAGGTCCCGGAACAGGGACTATCTATCTCTTTGGCCAGTGGTGTCTGGAACCCCTGCAAAAAACAATTGCAGAAAGACTTTCAACTCTTGCTCTAAATTCACTCAAGACTGAAAAGCTATGACAGGCTACAATGATTCTATTGAAGTGGTCATGATGCAGGCACAACCTTTCTGCCTCCAATGCTGCTCTTTTATGACTAAATAAAACACAAGGACCAAGCCTTGTAAGCTACACATGGAGTATCTATTCAGAACAAGAACTTTCATATTTGGCAGCGCTGTTATTTATCTCCCTCCCAAGCTAAGCAGATGTTTTCCCCACCTCTACCTATATTTGTGGCCAAAGAAAGCAACTCCCACATCTATTAACACAAGCTTTAACGTCAGCATTTCAAACCTTCCACCCAGAGTTGTTGTTTGATTGCATTAATCCTGACAAAGCTATTTTTCCCCCCTCTTTTTTCCCCCCCCTTTAAATTGACGTCACGCTGTGATGCAACCTCTTCCCATTAAACATGTGCCTAAGCTCCCACAGCAATAGAGGACAATAGCTCTGCTTTGCCTGTAGCTCCAGGGCACAGACATGAAAACACTCCAGCACTGATGAAAGCAGAGCAGGCTGACACACACCTATCAGCTTTCCCAGCCAGGTAGGACATGCTTCGGTTTCCAGAATGTGGATGCTTGCTAGCTCCAGCAAATCTCTGCATAGAAAACAGAAACAGAAAACATCAGCACCACAGTGAGTTACCTGCCAAATACAGGACATTCCGTGAGATTCATGTGCTATCAGGTCCCTTCAAGTTCACACTGTGAGCTTTACACTTTAGGACTTCTTTGGATGTGCATGCATTAAAAGCATCCGAGCAAGTGCTGTTCCACTGGTCTAACCTTGACATGCAAGGCACAACACCCCACTGATGACAAATGTTATCCATGTAGTTAGAAAGATCTGTACAGGTTGTCCCAAATTTGCCAGATGGTTGTTTTCCCCCCACCCCCAGAAACAAGTTTCAACTGACACAGCAAAGGAATTGCACAGGAAACTGTTTCTTACAGTATCAGGCATAAACTTGTTCAGCTTCTGAAACAGGATTTTTATTGAATATCTAAAATGCTCCCTGGTACCATTTGCCCTCCAGTTAAATACACAGGAAAGAGGCTGAAATTCATTGAAATGAGCTTCAGAACTTTAACACTTGAGCATCTAACGAGTTCACGCACAAGCATCCTCTTACTTCACACCTGAGTGCCCACTGATGTCAGGCTATGAGCACTACACAGAGTATATGTGGGGGGTTTTATGTAATTCAGGTCTGCAGGGGGGACCTTGGGGTGAGGTGAGAGGGTGATGACACAGAAACTGGCCTGTGCTGATAACAAGTGTCCCTACCTGTGTGTTTGATTGTTCAGGTTTTCCTTCTCTTCAATCTCGCAATATCAATTATCAATAAATTAAGTAAAAACTCTCTAAGCTGAGACTGTTTTCCTAATGACAGTACTCAGTGGAGAACGTGGGCAAAACACAGAGCTGACATAGCCTGGAATGACAGGACTGACTTTTCTTGAGAGTGCCTTGAATTTGGTACTGGGAATTTATGGTTCAAGTGTCATGCCTGCGATGTATGGAAGTGTAGATGTGAATATATGAAGAGGTGGGAAACAAGAGAGTCTGAGGGGCCCCAAGAAAGCTCTTCCTGGATAGAAAGAGGCTGTAAGACAAAGTATGAGCCTCTGACTGGAAGGTGCACCTCAGTACTAAGTGCTGTTAGGGAACACCCTGCAGATCCAGAACGTGATCTGCCTTCCCTAGCTGGGTACATGCTATCACCACCATTTCTGTTCCTTCTTTCATGACATGCCCCTACCTTGCCCACGTAAGTTTGCTTGGCAGGATCAAATTGTGGCGACTGCTTCGACTTGCTGCTTCCTAAGGGAAAGAGGAGAGGAGCTGTCATTAAAACTTGCCATAAAGAACAGTACATTCCACAGTGTTCCTCTAATGATAAGGAGGTTTCACTGCAGTCTCCCACATGCTAAAAGCCAGAACAGCCTCTTAGAGGCAGGAGATGCTTTTGCAAGGATACTTGTTACACAGGAGTCACATCTTTGCATCCTAGTTCCTGAGGTCCAATTAAACAGAGAAAAGCAGCAAAATCTGAATTCATAATCCCCATGGCAAATGGTTTCAGGATTTTGTTTCCAAATTGGAAAATGAGTGCTAAATTCTACATTCCTCCAGTTAATTTCTTTCAGTATTTCCCCACTGTAAGGTAGGTGCATTATGACAGTTTGTACTGCCTTGGCACCTACATCCACACACACACAGAGCCTTCTCAGGGCTCAGCTGGCAACAGTTCCCACAACCTGTAGCACACTAGCAAGAGATCCAGATCTTACCCGCAAACACTTTGAAGTTGGACTTGCTGTAATCAAAGGGGGTAAATTGCTTGGGTGCTTCCAGCTCCTCTGGTTGCTGGGAGGCTTTTGGCCGTTTCCTCTCCTGTTTTGGCAACTCTGTTCCTGTTTCACCTGCAACTGTCTCTCTCTCCCTCTTCTTACTAGCTTGTTCCTCCTGCGAAAGCAACCCATGGAATACAAAGGAGGGCAAGTTCAGGAGAATAGAATGAAACATCTCTGTGCAGGCCTGAACACCAGCATGCAGATGAACTGCCCAGATGAACCTAGTCCCTGTGGCAATAATAGTGCAACTAGAAAGCACTGTGCTCTTCCTTGGGCCTAAACTGCCTTGTTTTCTTTCCCCTCACAGCAGGGACTTTTCAGATGAAAAGCCAAGTTGTCATTTCACAGGATACTGACAGGATGAAATCTGCTGTGACCCCATAGGCAGATTTGGGAGAACCCAAAGTGAGGAGCAGAGAGGTGCAGCAGTGGAAAACATCCCCTACAGAAGGTATGGAAGGATGTGAAGATTTGCCCAGCACAATTGCCAGGGGCCACTGCTACACACACGGCAGAACCACAGCAAGCCCACTATCAGAAGACTGTCATTCAGTATTTCTGAGTTTTAGGGCTCAGAGTTGCATTCTGAACTGTGTAATAAAGGTCAAGAGGGGCGAAGGCTGGAAGTAGGGAACTCAATGACATACCATAGCTTGCTGACGAACAGATGTGATGGTTTCTGTTTCCTCTTTATATGCCCTCTGTGCCTGGTCACGAGCAGCTGTGGAAACAAACAAGTATTATTGTAAAAAGCAGGAGTAAGTTTGCTAGGAGCTTAGAAAAAGCAAACCAGCTTGTAACAAATCTCAAAGTAAACAGAATACAATCTTTGTCAAATAATCTCATCCATCAGGCAATCCCCCATCTAAGGTTTTCTTGTCACTGGGAAACAACCTATGTGCATTGGGAAAAGCACAGCCAACACACTGAGGAAGGGAAGAATGGGCTGCACCTGACTGCTGGGCTGCTTTCTTCTTTGCTTCATCCTTGGACTCCTTCTGTACCCGTGACTGAGTCATCAGCTTCCATTGATTGCTGATCTGCAATGAAAACACATTACCTGGGATCACTCGCTTTGAAGTTTTATGGTGAAAGGGAGTTTATAAACTTGCTCCTACATGCTGCTCTTCATTAAGAGTACAAAAGATCAAATTGGACTGTAAAAGAGATTAAGATCTGCTGCACCAGGTAAAGAAAACCCATGGGCTTTAAAAGTTCTAATCTACAAGCATGCCATAAGAACAAAGGTAGATACAGGCTTCAGTAGCAGTTTGTAGCTTTGACAGACAGTGGGATGTCCCCAATTCCTGCCTCTTCAAAGGATACGAATGGTACAGAAACAATGAACTACACATACAGAAACACATCAAGTTTCTCAAATCTTACTCTTCTTCTGAACTCTATTGCTGAGGTTCCCAAAGGAAAATCACCTACTCATCTCCTTCTTTTGTACTACTGGCAGGGAATTTTAGCACAAGTCTTACTTCATAAATCTTTGACGACGGGTCAAACTTTGCAGACTGTGACACATGGGCATTGTTCTCTTCTGGAGGTAGGAACTGTAAAGAGGGAAAACCATTTTGCTTTAAGCATAGCACATGGCACTCAGCTCACCTCTAAAATGCTGCTTAAAATGACCCAAATCAAAAAGTTGCTATTTAAGAAGCATTGTACAGCTAGAACAGACTGTGGGAAAAGAAGGGTTTGCACAGCTATGGCCAAGAGAAACGCTCAAGTCAAAACAAACACAAAAACCCCAAACCCCAACCACACACCCGAAGAAGTTCTTTTGATATTATTTCCCAGTAATTTGCCACTCCAAATCTATAACAAAGTATTCTATTGTTCTGCTGATTCACTACAAGAGTAACACCAGCTCACTAACTCTAGCCAAAAAGGAGAGATCAAAATGGGATGCAAATTAAAAAACCCTCAAACTTGTTAAAAAACCCCAGTGGAAGGCCTGTTTACTATGCAGGAAGACATGTATCTAAGAGGCATTTCAGTGTGTTTTGAAAACAAGTCCACACGTGTGAACTTTGCAAGAAGGACAATCTCTCAATTCCAGCAAGAGCAGCAGCTGATGCTGTATCCGGCTCTTTCAGATACACCTGGAACAAATATGTACTGGGAGCTTTTACCATTCTAAATGGGTTTTCAAAGGACTCCATTATACGCTGAGCTTTCTGCTGGGCAGTGGTTAAAGTCTTATTTCCTTCATCTTTATCACATTCCTAAAAAAGAAAAGGAAAGAAATATTAGTATTTTGCTACTGCTAATTCATGCATGGCATTTTTCACTCTGTCTGAAGCTCCACTGATGGCAATGACCCTCCAAGAGAGATATAATTACCTTGCTGGCCTCCTAACCTAGTTGTCTTCATTAGACCATATGCTTGACAGGAAGCCAGCATCATTTCCATGTGTTTCCCAACCTTAGTATTTCTTGCCATGCTTTCACACAGTTTTATCAGATTATTAAGTATGTTTTCTACTACTTAAAACCTGACACTATCAAACATGCTACTTACACTGAATATGCTGAGAGTGGCAGTAGCGAAAAGACATGCTGACTCTGGATGAACACCCCCAAGATCTGCTGTGTTCTCATCATCTGAAAAGAGGCAACTATGTTCCAAAACTGGGGCAGGCTCTACATGAAAAGGAGACAAAATTTTTACCAGATACATTATATAGATATAAAAATATAATTATATATTATATAAAAACATACATTTTAAAATCATATATATTATATAATACATATATGCATAGATACATATATATTATTGCTCTTTTGTGCAATGAGATTTCACTACAAGTTTCTTCAGGGCTGCTTATTTCCCTGTGCCAAAGCCACATCATGTCATTATAGGCAAAGTTTTTAGGTTAGGTCCAAATTACCCAAGGTAGATCTGTTCCGAAGATCATTCACAGGATTCCGGGATCTGTCATGTGGTCCAAAGAAGGGATTCTCTGGCTTCTGCAGATTCAAACCACAGACACCATTAATACATTACTCTATAAATCTGTGAATGTTTCCACATATTGCAGATACTTTAATGAAAATTCAACTAAAGGGGTGAAACTCAGAGACTGAATATTCTTAATATAGCAGAGCACACTGCATCTGGCATCAAAATGCTATCTGTGCAAACACACACTGAGAGATGCTTTACTTCATACACACAAGGACAGTAAATGAATCAGCCTTAGAAACCCATCTCTTCTTACAGATCAGTCAATATAGACTAACATACATGAAACTGTCCAGCAGCTGCAGCGTTTGCTGATAAAGCCTTAAGTACTGCTGTTATGGTGCTTTGTAAAACACCGATTTACAGCTGGTAATGTTATGGGCCTAGCACAGAGAAGTAACAATAAGCTAAAGTGGAGAGACATGTAAAATGGATGAGAATAAACCACTTACTAGAAGCTAGAATTCTGCTGCATTTGTCTCTGAGTTTAAGGCTTTAAGACATTAGGTAAGACATATTATGCAAACAGTACCTCAGGGACGGGTGGAGGTGCTCGCCTCTTGGCTACCTCTGACTAGAATGGAAGAGAAAGATAAAGTCACTTAAACACACCTGCCCTATTTCTTCTAGGCTGGCCTCCTTATCAGCACTTTCAACACACTCATTACAAGCTAGCAGGTTAATAAAATGACATTTTTTCTTCTTCTCCTGCAGGGTTTGCACATGGATACATTTAAACACCCCCCACAGGAAGGACACATACATGCTCACAAAGGGTTTTGTTTTACTGAAGGAGGAAGACTGTATTAATATCAACATGCTGATGCTGTATTTTAACTAATGAACCTCTCACACCTAGGGGTTTTGTTTTTGCTTCACCATAGCTGTGAAAGATTTATGAATCCATTTACATGATCAACAAATTCCACAAGGTCCATTTCTTCCTCACGCAGGCAAACATGATGTGCAATATAAATGCACTGTGTTCAAGTAGTGTCTGTTCTTTTACTGCTCTAATTCTCAAGGAAACTATGCTCTGTGTAAGCCAGTACACAACAGCAAGAGACAGGCAAGAAGCTGCAATATATCTTTCTGCTGTACTACAGAACACCATATTCACAGTGTTCAAAAAGCAAACTTCAGCATACAGAGCACCACAGGTCACCATTTAGCTCCATTCCCTGGCTCAGGGAAGGCAAGAAATGAGTCTCTTGTGTGGTACAAGCTACTCTTACCTTGAGAAGAGGCATCTCCCGGGCCTGCTGAATGAGGAGATGCAATTCATTAATCTGCTGGCGAACTAGTGGTGGGACTGGATTACAGCAAGCAATGATGCCCTGGGGTTCTCTAAAGAGATGAGGAAAGTTCAGTGTGTTGTATTTATGGCCAATACATTAGGCATTTGTATTCAAAGGACATGCAACCAGATATAACCATGGTCCTGACTGGGACAGAGTAACACAAGTCAGATTAATCTGTCAGGGTTTATTCTCTGTGATAAAAAAATCTTTTGTACCAGGTTTGTGATGATAAGGAGAAATCACCAATTCATGCATTTTTATTATTCACAAGTATGGATGTTAGATGGTGAGTGGCAAATGTTTGAGGAAAATGTATAAATTGGGTCTTTTAAGGGATCTGCCCCTTGCACTCCCCCCAATCCATTCAGGAATTGAAAAAGACCCAAATACATGTTACGAGGGAACTCATCCCTCTCTTGCTCTGTAATACTGTAGGAACCTCAGAGGGAACATGTGACAAAGGAAAGTGTTTTATTAGTGGAATAAAATCAGAGAGAGAGACGTATCCCAGAAGAAGTCTGTATCCTTCTAAGGATAAGGATAAGCATTGCTATTTATTTCTCTCCCAAACTGAACAACTATAGAAAAAGCAGTATTGACAGCTGAAAGGAAGGGATCAACTGCAGAAGTAATGACACACCAGGAATATAACTTGTTGGATATTAAAAATCAAATGAGACCCCTCAAGGATGAACAAAACTTACTTGGGCAGCTCCTCTGCTATCTTGGATAGCATGTGATTTGGCAGCACATACCTACAACACAAAGAGATGGTGTGAATGTAACAGAATGTTAAAAACTCTTAAAAATACCTTCAAAACACACAAGTCTGCCCTAATTGCAAGGTCTGAAAAGATGGAATCACTTAAAAAGAAATTAACTGATCTAGATACTGCCAACGCAACAGGACTGGTGTGCAAAAAGCAGCCTGAGGTACTACACCAATTTCTACAGGTAACAAAGTAGTTCCACCTTGGGTGCAGGAGGGGAACTATACAAGAAACTCATTGAAGTATTAAGCCAATGACTAAGAAAAGCCTTCCTACCCTGTACTCTCATCCTCTTGACGTGCTGTCTTGTCTCTCCATGCAAACAGCAACCTAAATGCTGAGAGCTGCTGTGTGTTGAGATGTTTCTTCTGCCTCCTGTAGAGCTCAAGGTAGGATTCATCTGTAAAGAGGGGCTTGATGTATTTCTGAACAGGAAAAAAAGGAAACATTCATGATCAGAATCAGATCTGTGCTTTCTAGTTCGCATTGCTTCACTGAGACAGACAGAATCTCATATGGACATATGGGGCTGAATCAACTCAGGTACAATGTGTCTTGGAGCTTTTGCCCTAAGTTTTGGTGGGAACCTATCCCTGAAAAACATACATCTCATCCATTTTTACAGGAAAACCACCCTCACAAATTCCAGGAGCAGCTTTAGACATACAGCATCTTCAAGCTTTACTACATTAGACAAGGCCTGCTTTCATAGACAGTATTTTCCACAGGTACAGTGTAATTATCTCCTAGTGTAACTCCAGCTACACTTTGAACTTCTAGGAACAACCAGCAGAACTGGAAATGTAACATCTCTCTTGGAAAAGACACACTTGAAAGCATCAGGAGGCCAAGGAGTGCTAGCATTCAAAAATCAGTAAGAAGGCAGCTGCATCCAAGGATTTTAACTAGTGAAACAAGTGCACACAATCGAGTTAAGAGTTTATACAGCTGTTTTCAGACACACAATGAGGAAAAAAACCTATGTCTATGCAACAGATGTAGAACAGACAAAGGACTTTCTGTCCTACTAAGCCCATACTCTGATCCTGGTAATCCAACCAGGTGAAGCTTTACCTTTAGGCAGATGTCCTTGCTGCGTTGCCACACTATCTCCAGCTGAGTGGGCAGCTCGTTCCCTTTCTCCCACAGCGCCTCCCTCACTTTATCATAGATGTAGAGCAAGTAGTGAGTGTCATCACGGGCATACTGCAACATCTCTTCTGGCAGAGGGCTAGAAAAAGAGCCAAAATTACACTAATACATTGTGATTGCCCCACCAAGCTGTCACTTTCCTCTTACTAAACATATTTGGGCAAACTGCATATAAAACACACCAAGAACTAATATGGAAATTCTTCTGTTTCCTTATTGAAGGATTTGTTGGGCAACAACAGTAACAAGCTGCGCACTTCCCAATTCAGACAGCTTCACAGGACAGACAGCAAGGCTGTCATGCAGCTAACTGAGATGGCAGAACTGCTTGCAGTGGTATTTGTCTAACTCTTCTCTCTCTGCAGAGCCTGCATAAAGCAGACCTGGGATCTCTGTACTGTGCAGGGTCCATGTGTATAGCCAAGTTCGTTGCTCCAACAGCATAATGCTCTACCTGGCAAGGGTGACTGAACATTTTAGTGGGGGCTCTAGAGGAGCAAATATTGACTTTATAATGCTGCAGTGGTTAAGTACTGTTCCTAAGAATCCAGGGCTTTTTACTATTTAATCCTCCTTTATTTTCCCAAGAGAACTCTTTTTCTAAAGAAACATGGGAAAATGCAACACTCATAGAAGAACTTGCAGCACAGCCACGTAAATGCTGCGCTCGTTCATTTTGAGACCAGCCTACAACTATGGGGCTTGCAACTAGAAACATCCTCCTGCTATAACAGTACAAAAAAGGATAAGTGCTACCTTGCAGCTCCAGCCCATTTAAGGGGTCAGTTTTTACCGTATCCTCCAGTCAGCCAGCTGGTACTGCTTGTCAGCATCTACATTGCAATACACCTTTAGCAAGTGGTCCAAAGAATTCTTGCCAAGATTGAGGAGCCGAGCAGCTTGGTGAGTATCAAACATGTTCACCAAGTACAGACCAAAGTCTTTTTGCAGCCATTCCACATCTGAATCAGCACCATGAAGGACCTTGAAAGGCAAACCATATTGAGAATGATATGAAGAACATTTGTGCTCCAGGCTGGCTGTGCTGTGGTTTCATAGCAACGTGTCTAGGACCAGACTTCTTTTCTCTCTGTCCTTCACTGTTAAGTGCAAAACTGCTAAGTAAGTGCACTTGGCAAGTAACTCCACACTTACATCAAGGAAACAAGCACATAAACAAATAAAATGAAAGCAGAGCCAAGTGACCATGACAGAGCACAAAGTGTGCTTTTAACTGTAGTAAAACTTAAACTAAGGGGGAAAAAAACCAAACAAAAAGAATTGTGGTGGTAAATTGGTGGATTTGGCAGCTGACCTTCACAATTGCAGGGTCTGTAAAGGTCTCGTTGAGAATGTACATGTCACTGCGCAATTCCAGTACATCAATAATGAAGTCCTCTGTTCGGGTGGAAATCTGCATCAGACATGTCAGGCCCAGGAAGCTCCTGTAGGAATGGTGCTGAAAACATGGGAGAGAGATGTAAGCTAAGATCAGTTACAGAAGTAATACCACCAAGTTTAGTATGAAGTGTGCAGCCAGTACAACCATTGGAAAACACATAATATTGACCTGGCTTAATTCTACCTTACAGATAATACTGACAGGTCATGAACTGTCTTTTCATGGCAGAAAGTACAAAAAGCAGAAGAAAGAGAAGACTAGAAAACAGACCAGAAAAATATAATGGTCTCCTAGGTACTAACAGTACACATGTAACTTCTAAATAGAAAATGCAGTCTGATTACCTCCAAATCCAGGGCAAACTCTTTACAGTTCGTAAGCTTCTCGTTTAGTTCTACCAGCTCATCCAGTGTGGTGATAAAATGGCAGGGTGTTTCCTTGATGGGCCTGTACATCTGGCAGAGCAAATTATTAGCCATAGTGTGTCCTCTGTCAATTCCCACCCCTGACCCCCACCCTCAATTCTGTATTTCATAGAGTATTGTGATTACATCTGCTGTAAGCTTAAATTAGCGTCAGCACCAACCTGGGGTTCTGGTTTCTGAAGAACTCCATCTGGTGGAGAAAACTGCTCCAGTTCATACTGGTAAGGGTGAGCAAACCTGTGGAAATTAGGAAAACAGACTAAATTTCAGTCATCTCAGAACACAGAGACCCTGAGAGCTATGGCAGTTTCCCTACTGAGCAGAAATTGTGACTCTGATTAAGCACAGGTTTAAAGTAACTGCAGATGTCTAAAACCAATCACACGCAACATAGTGTGAGGACACGAAACACATGCAGAGCTGTCACACATGAAGAGCATTGGCACAATGGGACCATACGAATGCATGTTCACCAGTGGTACTCCAAGCACCTTGCTGTCAGTTTAATGTCTTACATGTCTTGCTCAGTTTGCTGGGTCCTCTGCTGGTGTATGAAGTCTGCCAAAGCAGGTGGCACATCCAAGTCCTCAGGGCGCTCCTTTCGTTCCCGTCCACTTTTTGTGAGGGCTGAACAACCAATATGGAACAACTGGACTGGATCCCACACATAACATGCTCCCATCCTACTACTCTCTCCCCTCCACCCACCACAAGATCCTATTAAAATCCTAAAGTATCAAAATTGTTAACAATTTAGACCTGCAGCTTTGGCTCTCAGTAAGGTTTCTGTCTGCACCTCTAATGACAACTCAGTTACTAGGTTTTACCAGGCTGTTGTCAAGGAAGACACAAGGTGGTTCTGCTCAAGAGGCTGGAAGGAGATTGAAAAAATATTTCAATCATCCCCAGTTTCTAAAAGTACAATTGCATCAGTGCAGACAAAGGGTGAACCACCACCAGCAGAATGACATGCTGGTGACTTTGAGAAAGCACCCAAACCAAAGATAGGTCTAACCACAGATATGGTGCTCCTAACTAATTAGGAAGAAGTATCTGTTGAGCCAACTAGATTAGTTAAGACCACTTCTGGTGCTTGAGTGACTCTCATCATGTACCAATGGTGGTAAAAAGAACCCACTATATCTGCTTGGAGCAGATTATTTACTGTATATCAAGAAGAAGATGCTGCATGTTGAGCTATCCTTACATTACATGTATGTGAACAATATAGTCACAGAGCTTACCACACCTAAATGGTCAAAATCTCCCGCTGTTACCTGTTGTCAATGCTTTCTCCTTTAGACTGTGAGGACTGATTTGTGTCAAGTACTCTCAGTAAGTCACCCAAGAAAAAATAACCCCCTTACCTTCGGGCAAAGGTTTCAAAGCGTTTGGCTTGACAAAAAGTTTAGGTACAAAAGGAGTGTTGGAATTGTCAATCTTTTCCCGGAATTTAAGCTGTGGTCGAGAGATATTCTTGGCATGAAGCAGACGGAAAGTTTCAGTCTGATTTCTCTTGTGGGATTCTCCTGCCTGTTTCAGAGAAGGTAACCACAGGTAAAACTCACATGGTTGAACAGACATTCTGAGTTTCTTCTACTCAGCCTGACCCAATATTCAGAGGAATAAAGTTATATCCCAAACTGAAAACTGAGTCACCCTTTTGCAGTGAGTCAAGAATGAAAGTTCTTTGATTCAAGATCCTGAATTTGTATGAATAAGCAAAAAGCAAAGCTGTTGTGTACATGAAACTGAAATGGCAATTGAAAGCACACAGAATCCAGAACCGAGTTTGAGTAAGTAGGAAATGCAAAAAAGAGGGGAGCTAGGATCTGTAAAACACTGTGACAACACACTTAACTACTCAATTCCACTGGAAAACCAGTAGTGCCAATGCTGGCAGAAAAGCTATGGTAACACATGACATGGAGTGCAGAGGCCTCACCTTGCGGTTCCAGCTGGAAACAATCGTCTGTGGGGGCTGCAACCCAGCAGGGAGGACTGGCTGCTGGTTTCTGTTCACTCCTGATGCTTCATCCAGTAAAATACTCTAAATTCCAGGAAAGCAAGGTGAAAACCAAACCCCTGTTAAATTACCACGCTCAGCCACTCCACAGATAGGTATTTCCACAGCCATTTCCCCTGAATTTTGTGCAACATGAGACACACAAATGTGGGAGGAATATACTGAACATCAGGGGTAGGAAGTTTCCTCAGAGAAGCAGCAGCATGAATTTACAGACCTGTTCTTAGGTTGTGGGGTTTTATGGCAAACTGTATTAATTTCCTAACTAGTCACACAGAATCACAGACTCATAGAATCACTTAGGTTGGAAAAGACCTTTCAGATCATCAAGTCCAACCATTAAACTATTCTCAATGAAGCATATTATTTCCTTCCTTTTGGGCCATAACCCATCTGCCTCAGCTGCTGTGACCACTGGCCTGGCCCATGGATTAAAAAGAAACCCACCAGATTGAGGAAACGCTAAATGTAACTGTGAATGCTCTACACTGACGTTCTTGCAATGAACAAAGAACTTGTGGTAACTGAACAGTCAGTAACAGCAACAAGTAGAAACAATTTGCTTACCACTCTTTCCAGAATGACATCATTGGCATCCACCAAAATGTCAAATTTATCTTCCAGGTCTGTCACTTTGCTGCGATCTTTCATGTGGCTCCTGCAGCCATAGTACTGCATCACCTTGGTCATGCTCACAAGAGAACAGCACAGCTATTAGCAGTTTGAAAGCAGGCACGTTGAACACTAAACCATTCAATTCCCTTCAACTTGATAAATCTTCAAGGTGTGAAAATAAACCAATTGCAGTACCTGTAGGTAACATTGCGTGAGCAGTGAAGAGGAGACGCTCCTGCACAGCACTAAGTGTTAGAATTAATTTCTTAGGAACCATGTGACTTTTAAAATAGATAGCCTACTGTGTTTTATATCTGCCTCTGCTCCCTGCACAGCCTCTTACCAAAATCATTACAAAAGGCCCTCTTTAAACTTGTTTCTTTAACTATCAAGCGCTAGAAAAGTATGTACAATAAGTCATCCTTCCACCTACAGCAGGTTTGGAGTCTCTAAAGAAGGGTGCTACCATCTGTCTTGGTCTGGAAGCTATCACAAACAGCCCAGAGACACAGAAGCATCCTTACCAGTCCAGGAGACGGTCGCTCTGCGTTTCACAGTACGCCCGGAAGCCAGAGAAGCATCGATAGAAGTCATACTCATCGCCAGGCTGAGGAAGCCCGTTAGATGCCTTTGTTGACTCTACCATTGTGCCAAGAGCATACTGCGCAAGAACACCACATTATTAGCATTTTTCAGGTACTCTGCTCCTCCATTTACCCAGGATACTACTTGGCAGAAACATGTTTTGCCTAGCTTCTTGGAACTGCACAGTTCTCCTATATAATATCATGGGGCTTTGCAATGGGATTAAGTTTACAGTAATTGAGTTCACGCTGCCTATTTAGGGACCTATAAAATGACGACCATCTAATAACAAAACTTAAAACTCAGTCTAGAAAGCAGGGACGCAGAAAATTACTTTATTAACACAAGAAACCCAACCAAACAAAACCAACACGCTTCCTGCCAGAGAACGACCAGGCGCTGCCTCCCTTGGAAGCAGCAGCATGCACAGGTTAAACACAAGGTAGCTGATGTTGAGATCTGTATCCAAGGGGCAAGCCCCACGGCCACACTCCCAGGAACGGCCCTGGGGTGGCCCTGACCCCTCTGCATCTCATGGAGGCGGCAAACCCCGACCCGGGGCGCTCACAAAGCCGGACCCAGCGCAACAGGCCCGAGCTCGGGGCGAGGCCAGCCCGCGGTACCCTAGGCCCGGCCCGCACCCGCCTCGCCGCGCATCTCTTCAGGGCTGCCACCTCCTCAACCGGGGGTCTGCGGGCAGCCCCCTGAGGAGAGAACCACAGCTCCCGGCATGCTCCGGCCCGCGCACGGCTCGCCGGGAGCGGTAGTGCACAGCACCCTCCCCGCCGCCGCCCTGGGCCACGCACCTTAACGAAGGATTCGGTGTTGTCAGTATCAAGCGACACTGGCGCTGCTGGCTTCGGAGCGCTGCTCTGCTCCGTGCCCGCGGCCCGCTCCGTGCCCGCGGCCCGCTCCGACAGGCTGCTGCGCCCGTCCCACCACGACGGGCCCGCTTCCGCATCGCCGCCGCAGCCCTCGCCGCTGGCAGCCGCCATCTTGCTCCCGCAGCTGAGCGGCGCTCGCGAGCTCTCGCGAGAAAGAGGACGCTGAGGGGCGGGAGCGGAAACGCGAGCGTGGGCAGGGGGGAGTCAGGGGCGCCAGGGCTGCCCTCTGGCGCCCCCAGGCGGCGTAGAGGAACAGGCCCCTGGGCGCGACGAAAGGGGGGTCCCCAAGGGGTCCCCGGCGCTCCTTCCCCACAGGTACCCATAGGGCAGTCCCCACTACAGCCGCAATGTGCATGGAAAGGGGCTGAGGACGTTACCACCTCCCCCTGTCCCATTCTTGGGGTCCAGCACCAGCACAAGCGGCTGGTGAAGCCCAAAGCACCCCAGCCAGGGCAGTGACACAGCCCATGCTACCCCTGGAGCTGTGGTTGTGACTCTGAGACCAAGAAGCTGATGTTCTTACCGGACAGATGACATCACATGTGCTGGAAACTAAAACGTAAGGGATCTATGGCCAAGTTTCTCTTACACAAGCGACAGACATCATTCGGTCTTGGTACTTTTGCCTCCAGCTGCTAGCAGAAGGGAAACATAGTCAACCACCTGAACTGATGCAGAAAAACACAAGTCATGCCCATGGCAACAGGAAACCTTACCAAAAAAATAGATCTTAGTCTGCTTCCCTGTCTCTTGCTAAAAAGTACTCAGGAATAAGCAAGAACACGGTCAAAACGTTAACATTTTGGTGTAATTTATTGGCACAAAAATATCCCAATACAACATGGCATCTAAACATGGCTACTCTGTTGTATTTTGTGCATTGTTTTTAATATGTTTAATTCATAAATCGTAACTCTATCCTCACCCTCATGTTTAATAAGCATTATTTTCTGTTTCAAGTTATGACCAGTTCTCCCCACACCCGCCTTCTATGGCAAGTACTGACTTTCCCCAGCTATTTCCCAGTACTGCTTTTTAACCCAGCTCCCAAGTGGTATTTCATTTGTACCCTGCATCCACTTTGCCACGGATCAACCCACAGAGGCACCTACCTCTGGCTCAGCTCAAGGGCTTCAGTTCTTGGATGCGCTCTGATACCCTGATCTAGTCTGCACCATGACTCCTGCACTAGCGTCATGACTGGGGGCAAGAACTGAGTTTGAAAACAAGGTAACAGGATGAAACAATGGTAAAACTCTGCTTTGCTCCTCTTTCCAGTTATCCAGCTCACCCTCAAGCCTAAATGAAGCCTCCTGCACAAGTGCATTGAGCTCACTGCAGCCACAGCAACAGGACTGACCAGGGCAATAATTAATCTGCAAATGACTTTGTTACATTGCAAAGTAAGTCAAAACCCGTATACAGTTATTTTCAATGGATCACCAGTTCCCCAAAGACCAAGTGGAACAATAGACATCTGTGTTACAATCAGTCTTCGCTGTCCTGGAAACCCAAATCAAGTGTTGTGTTTCAGACAGCTTTGTGTTTTCCCGACAGCAGCTATACATTGGTTTAAACCAACTTTTAATATACAATAACTCTTTGCATTTACATTTCAAAATATTTGACAAAGGTATTTCAGTCCAACGTTCAGTTTGTGTTTGTAGAAGAGCAAGTTTGGAGTGCAAAAGCCTCCAGAATAAAAGGCTGTGGATACTTTGGAATCTTCTGTTACCAGAAAGGACACCTAAAGAAAAGAAAGGTATTGTAGTAATGCTGACTTGCATATAGTTTCACAAAGGCAACACTGAGAAGGACTGAGATTGCATACTCACCAGGCACCATTTTAGTACAGGAAAAGCTGACAAGTGATCCCCATGCTTCTTTCCAGCTAACTAATGTTTAGAAATGCTATAAAGATCTATTTCCTTAAGCATAATCCAAAGTAAGCTAACTCTCAGAATGCCATCTTTACTTTAGAACACATAGTTCTGCACCGTACCTGAAGAGACCACCACATGCCCCATTTAAAACAAAACGCTGAGGCTGATGGCAGTTTTAAATGTTCTAAAATCCCTGTCACTACTGATAACAACAACTTTCTTAGAGGATTGTCTATGGCATCACTGTCATAGGCTTGCAAAATTTACTAGAGCAGATGCAACATGTGGTAAGGCTCCTATGTACAACTAACTACACGAGTGGCATTTCCCTTAGCTGCAAGACAAACTCACCATCCAATGTAGCACTGACACAGATTCTCGTGGGAAGTAGCTTGCTTAATGAGCAATTCTACTTGTGTGGGTACGTCAAGAGTTTCATCGTGAGAGAAGTCTCGACCTTTGAAATTAAAGGATGGAAAAAAGCCATGAATGGAAGTCACAAACCATGTAACATAACTTGCTTCTGTCTGGAAAGTTAAGGTCTGATAGGACTTTTAACTATACTTCCTTTACAGTGTATTAAACGCTCTAAGGCATGCAGAGCCCAGAACTCTGTTTTCTCTTTTATTATAGTTTCTTCCTTTATCTTCTCCAAATAATGGATAAACCAACAACAGATAACTTTCCAGTATCTGGGATTCTCATCCTAACCCCTTCAAGTACATTATTTGGCAGGTGGGGGTAGTTTCTTATAAACTTCAAGAGCATACCATTTCAAAACTAAATGCTGCAAACTATAAAGCCAGGACAGCAGAAATTCAACTTCCATTAACAAGCTAAGAGATGTAAAATATGAAGTCTGTACAGGCTCATTTGTCTCTAAGCTAGCAGCAGCACTTAGGTGTTAGACAAAACCAGGAAAATGGCCTCATCCACTTAATCAAAATATGCTAAATTGAAGGATTAACAAAAAAACCAAACTCAAAGTAGTGCTGATCCATCTCATCAGATTGTGTTTATCCTATATAAAGATAAAACATGCTCACCAGTGAGCTTATCTCGAACCCTGTTGATAATCTGAATTGCCTTCTTATTTAGAGCTTCTGGTTTCACTAGACCATCTCCTACTAAAAGAAAGAGGTAGGAAAGAGAATTAGTACTTCATCCAAACAATAAAAGCATTTGTACTGCTGTCATATCTTCCCATCCTAATTACCACAAATACAGTTTTGAAAGCGAACAAACTCAGATACCAGTACATTCTGGCACTGAGAGCACAGATAATCACATTCCCCATTTATGCTGACCAGGAATTGTATCTGTCCCATCTCATGTAATTGTACCTGGATCATGATGAAATTTTCCGATCTAAGAACAATTTCTGCATCAGCATAGGAACACCAATCAAACTTACTGAAGGAATGGATGGATTCAGGCACTGTGGTCCCAGTTTTCTTATGGGCTGTCTCACCCAATTCCACACTATCCAACATTTCTATTGAAAAAAACCATGAAAACATCGAAGCATAAATGAGGCTGAAAAGCAAATAAAAGAATGTTCTTCTGGAAACATTAAGAAAACTTAATCTGCTAATTTAAAAAGCATGTTTGACTGTCATCAACTGTACCACACATCCCTAACAGAACCATACCACAGGAATACACATTATGTTTCCCCTGCTAACATACTAAAATGCCTGATCCAACTTCTAGAAACGTTTTGTATGAAAGTGTAAGTGATACATATATTGAAATGACATACAATTAAGCTAAAATTACAATCAAATAAGTATGTTCATTTGCAGAGCTTCTCATACGAACACTGTCCCTATCCTGCAGTCCAATAGCAAACAACAGCTAAGATTCAACACAAAGTTCTCAACATTCAGTCAGATAATTACTTGCCAGGTTTTAACACTAATACGTGGTAGCTGAGTAAATAACTAAACACATATAAATTACACCTTGGAGTTAATCGCTTCATATGTGCTCCAGAAGGGTGTTATTTTAACTGTAAAGGAGCATCTGCTTTTTGAGTCACAGTACTGAACTCACCACTTCCCATCCTATAGCTAAGGACAGTAAGCTGTTTGTCCACTTTTGGGGACTGAAAATATTTACCAGTCTTGTGTGCTGCTAAAGTAACCTGTTCCAAACATTCATGACACACACCATCTTTTCTACTCACCTACTGACTGACTAGCTGAGTAGGAGTCTGTTCTTGTCCGGGAGCGCTTATTACCCTTTGTATTTGCTGCAAGAAAATAAGGAGTTGAAAAGTATGAATTGGAGTTTCAGTGTTTCATAGCAAATTTGTCCACAAACAATAGAGATTTGACTGCCTTTCTCCAGCTCCAGATTTTATGTCACCTGAAAATAGCCTTCAGTCTTCTCCTAACAAACAATACAAAACCAACCCAAAGAATTTTGCTTGTAGGCTTAGTTCTCTATCTGTGTTTAAGGTTTTAACCTCAGTGGTAATTTCACATTACAATCCCTAAAACCATGTGCCTACAGAAATAGCATGCGCAAACCAATTATTTCATCAGATTGTCTTCAAACAGACACTGGATTTCAGGCTTCTGGACTTCTTGTATGAAACCAGGCTGATTACTCTCTAGCTGTCACTGCTTTATCAGAATCACTTACTGTCCATCAGCCTCCAGTTCAATAACGGATCATACACAAAGGCTTCAAGCACAGCCATGACACTGTCCTTATGTTCACGCAGGACTTCCATCACTGTGTGACAAGTGATCCTGTAATTGCCATCGAGGCCTGTCACCTTCAGAAGAGAAAGAAGTGAATCAACCATGCTGCTTCATTCACTATGCAACTCTAACCCTTAAATTCAGGGAGCAGGAAGTGGAATTCACTGCACTCTGTTCATAAAGACAAGTTTGTAATGTTCATTACAAACCAAGCAGCTCTCTTCAGCATTAACATAGTCTTTGTGAAGTACTATGTCACTGGCTTTGTCCGCTTGAGGCAAACAGCTATTGAAATGAGGAAACTAAGAAAGGCCTAAGAAATTGGAGGAATTTCAGGGGCTTTTTTTGCATCAATTAAAAAGTTACTTTCCACTGTAATACACTGTAAAGATCACAGGAGATATTTTAACTTACAGAAAAGGCAGCTGAAATATTAACGCCTCTGGTTCCTAAGGAGTGGAGAGATTTAGCTGCCACAAAAAGTATAGGAACTGAGAAATCAGTGTCATTTTCCCTAGGAACAATGCCCTTCATATTAAAGAGGGGATGCTTACCTCCATAGCATTTGTCAGCATCCTTGTTAACCTAAATGGAATCTTCTCAGGGAACTTCTCTCTTGTCATTGCAACCTAAACACATAATGATGGAAAATCAGTAAATTAATAGCTAACTTATTATTTATGAAGCTAATTAAGTATTGTGGGGGTTTTGTTACAATCTGGAAGGTTGGATTGTAAATACAAAATGAAGCCCCAGCTTTACGTTCCTCAGTTTCCACAGATTTTGGGGAGAAGTTCCCCTTAGTAACAGGGAAAACCCAAATGTGCGCCCAGCTGCTAGTGCACAGTACCACGGACTACGTGCAGCTTACACTGCTTCCAGGAGTTTTATGGAAAAGTGCTGTTAGCACCTCTTTGCTTGCTCCAGTGGTCGGCTAATCCCCTAGACACGATGTTGGGACATTTCACAACACATGCCTCTGAGGTAAAGTGTCTATTATTTTCACCTCACCTGTAGGTAAAGTGAAGCCCAAAAGAGAGCCAAAGAGATCATACTCCAAAGTCAGTTTATCCTGTCTTACAGATTCATTTCTGTTCCACCAGAAAATGTGAATCACTACAGAAACTTTATGTCCAAATGCAAAGATTTACCTCAAAACAGTCCCCGAAGTCGATATGCAGGATCTTTCCACTCAGTCTATCTAACATCAGATTGGAGGGGTGTCTTTGATGAAGGAGTAGGAGAAAAAACAGGGCGACAGAGCATTATAAAAACCCATAGTAAATCACAACAGCTCCAGTCTGAAATGATATTTATCTTCATGAACAAGAACAGCCAGTGACAGCTTGCTTGGCTGAGATCTTCAATCTCAGGATGAACAGAATAGCTTCCTGACAGTGCATCTATCACATTATTTCTGTAATTACCTCTCAGGAGTTAGAGATCTTCTCACCTTGGAAGATAAACAACCTATTGGATCAGAAGCATCAGTTCATTTCCTGGATATGAACACTTATTTTTCGGTCAGGATACATTTTTCTACTCGTTTTATGCTTTTTCATTTTCTCAGTATAGAAAAATATAATGGATTATGCTACAGCTGAAGTAATGCAAATTGGATTACCACCAGAAGAGCAAAATCAATCCAGAACAGGAAAACCACAGAGCTGCTATTCACGCTGACTTGTTTCATTTTTGTTTTAATTCAATTTTCAAAGGTTTATAATTTCATTATAAAGACCATTAAGATCAGGAATAAAAGCTTTATGTTATGAAAACATTTGAGGGTTCAGCTGCTTTTGCATTACAGACCTTAAACCTAAAACATACTGTCTTCAAAAATATTTTGGAAGTTACAATGCCCCCTTTTGACAGTAAACCTTATACTAAATCAAATATCCATTCATTTTACCTTGTTTATTATTATTTACCCAATCCATTTGGATTGTACTTACTTCCCTCCACATGTCTGCAGTGCAGGTCAGAAAAAGCACCATGTTAAGTAACAGACCAACATTAACTTTCATTTAAGAACAGGGCAATCTTTGGTGAGTACTAAAGGGGACTTCATGTGTGTCTCTGACAACACACATAGCACTGAAGGCTCCTGCCTCATAGAATTAGTACCCACAAGCAAAAAAGAATGCAAAATGAGTAGTGGTACTAAACCCATTTGGAGGGAGACTCAGAAGACCTATGCCACTAAATACTTCCTGGATTTCTTTTTGCTGCCTCAGGGAACAAGAACTGATGCTTGATCATGGTGCTTCTTTTCTCCACAAGAAGCTGGGTGTAGAGTACTGCCCTAACAGACCTGGCAAAACAATCACTATCTTAATATGCATGAAGCACACACAAGCACGCAGACTGGTGGCAAAAGTCAACAATGTTTCTGTTTTATAGAATGGATGGAGAAAGATCCCCATTCTGTGAGTGAAAGGGCCAAATTAGAGCCTGTGGCCCTTGATGTAATCCTGCGTGTATTCCTCTCAAAATGGTAGAAACTCTTATTTGTACTCAAGATACGTCTCCTGCCTGCAGTGCTGAAAATAATGGCAGCACAACTAGGTCCTGAAAGATGGCATCATTACAACACAGCAATAACCACAATGAAAGATGTTATCATAAGAACAGATCCGAGGAATGAATTGATAGGCCTTCACAGTCTGTGCTTTCATTTAAAAGGAACCCTCAGAGCTTCACTTACCTGTCCCCAAGGCCCAGAATGTACCCAACCATTGACATCACAGCTAGTGAACGAGTGTAGTTTGTTCTTCTGTCAAACCACACCTACAAGTGGAGATAAAATAGAAAAGCCAGACAGGCATGTTGCACGTTTCATCTTATAATTTGATTTCTACATTAACTACTTGCATTATGCACAAAGGGAAACTGTGACATGCTTAGATTCAATACACTCCATAAGCCCAAGGGGGTTTCAAACATCGTCTGGCCTTGAATTAGACATTTAAGCTATTAAGAGAATATATTCTAAGGCTCCTGCTTTTCTCCCTCCATTCACAGCATATGGAGCTTCAGTTTTCAGTATTGTACTTAGGACTGCACTCTGGCAGAATGATTGTGCTCTCAGCCTTGTAAGAAGGCCCCTTGTGAAGGGATACACATTCAAAGACACATGTTCTGCAGTGATTCATCTGGAGTTTATGATGAATAAACACCACCTCTCACCCATTCTGCAGAGAAGGTAATCCCACATTACGCTGATTGCCAAACACAAGCCATTACATGTGCTGAACTCACCTCTGAGCTTGGACTTTTCAACCACAGCAGTTTGGCAAGGTCATCACCAGCTGTGTTATTAACAGCATGTTCAAATACTTCTACTTTCTGCATCAGAGTCAGGTGGTCATAATCTGGAGCCATCTACAATTGAGAAGTGACACTCAGCAATTTAAAAGCGCCACCTTCAGTAATCCCTGGCTGTACTATGAGAAACACAGTAACTGCAAATCATTTCATATCAAGTTTATGTTGAAGTTATTTGTATACTGACCAGTATGCTCCCAAACACAGTGAGATCACAGAATCACAGAATGGTCTGGGTTGGAAAGGACCTTAAGATCATCCAGCTCCAACTCCATGGACATAGGCAGGGATGCCTCACACTACACCATGTCACCCAAGGCTCTGTCCACCCTGGCCTTGAACACTGCCAGGGATGGGGCATTTATCTCTTCTTTGGGCAACCTGTGCCAGTGAAATGGCCACCCAGCAGTGGAGACTTAATTTTAAATGGGAAAGCAAATGATTTAGCATCCACAAAGTCATCCACAGCCATATTTAATTGGTAAGGTTTTTTCAAAACCCATAATCCAAATAAGTCTTCTGGGTTGGCACAAGCTTTCCTGTTTGGCTGGCAATTCCAACTTTTCTAGTAATGTTCATTGTCTCCAGCCTGTCTAATTTTGGCCCTGTTGCTTAGACACAATGTAAATGCCAGCAGCATCTTGTATAAAGGCACATTACAGTCCCACATAATTGCAAACACATTTTAGTCACCAGATGGTACCAACTTGTGGTCACTGCTAAAACAGGAAAGGAGAAACAAATAAAAGTATGGCCAATTTTACCTCTTGGTAGCATTTTGTAACTCTTATCTGATATTTTTGCATTTATTGCAGGTACCAGTAACAGAGAGCAGGCAAAGGAAGAACAAGCTGTGCACCATTACTCTTCATTAAGACACTGGAGTCCTAAAAGAATGTACCAAGAACTCTGCCAGCTTTGGCCTTTACCCTCAGCATGATGCGATGTTCGATGTTGAGCAGGATCTTTTTCTTCTCTCTGTAGTCTCGTATGAGTGCATGCAGTGTGTCACAGTGGGGGACCCAACCAATCAAGCCTGAATTTGTAGACAGTGGAATAACAGCATATCTCTGAATGCTACAGGAAAAAAAATGGAGAATCAGAGATCAAATTGTTGTATATTGTGAATTGTTACATTTCAAGATGCTCAAAACAACTGTTACTAAATCTGATTCTGATCTAAATTGTCTCCTCAGTAGCTGCTCTGCTTTTCTTCTTTTCAAACAGGCCTGAAACATCCACTTGGACAAACTGCTGCCAGACAGGCTGCAGACATTCTCAAAGTTTATGTGGTTTCCACTGAAAGACTGCTTTCAGAACGTACATGTTATATCACCCACAGTGATCTGCTATTTGCACATGACATGTGATATGTTCATGCTTGAAAGAGACTGTACAGAACTGCAGTCAGTGACTATTCACCCAGCTATCTGGTAACTACAATGGAAAAATCCTTGCCAAACCCCCCCTGTTCTCAGGCTCCAAAGGCAGCGCTCACAATGCCTTGAAATACAGGTTGCCTCAAAGACGTTAACTATTTACAGGATGGGATTTCAATTGAATAAAACAAACAATCCTCTCAGAACACATTTCCTCCTATTCTGAATTCCATGAATGTTTTGTTCTTTCTTTTTTAATTAACTTTGTTCCAAGATCTGCCATTTCCTCAAAAACCAGCTGGTTGTGCCAAGGGTCACTTGGACACTGTCACTGTATACAAGCACACTGATTATCCACAGCACACACCTGAGGTTCTTACGAAGAGATGTTGGGTCATTTGCTAGCAAAGTGTTGACCAACCCAAAAAGCTGCATCACTCTTTCATCTTGGCGAAGGTCTTCATGACCCTTCAGAAGGAAGACAAACTCATGCCCATTGCTTCCTGCAAAGGAGTTAATACACGAAAGTTTACTCTTGCTGAACAAACAGACACGAGTAAATACATGTGCACCCAAGAACTGGAAAACATGGTAGTCAGAGTGACCAGACCACTAAGAAATATCGCATCTGAAAGGAAATGTAGATGATGTTTTACCTGGTAAACATGAAGTTTGACTGTTTAAATACTAAAACAGCCAAGTGAAAACTGCTCTCTCTTACCCATTAATGTTAACTTCCTGGGCCGCTGCTTGGAGGTGATGACCTGCAGCGAGGGCGCAATGGACTGAATGCGTATGATGGGCTGGTTGGGATCATACGTTCCTGGCACTGCCAATTCCAGGTCCCGGCACATTAGGAGTTTTGGTGACACGTACTGTAGCTCCAAAGAAGTGAGCTACCAAAACCAAAAGAGATACAACCACAAGAATTTCAGTTAAATCTCACTCTTGAGATTCATTCTTCTCAATGAAGACTTCATGTTGTTGAGGGACTTAGAACAGTTCAGGCAATTTCAGATGCCTGCAGCAAGTGCTGCATAAGCAGCAAACCATATGGAAATATTTCCAAAATACTGAGTTTGAATGTTTTTAATAACCAAAAAACATGCATTAAAGATTGGTATTGACAACTTGCACTGTAAGATCCACAACAGAATTGTACCTCTCCCCCTACCTGTGGTAGCTGCTTTGAGATCCGCCGGAACACATGGTAATAGAGATCCCAAGCCTGAGTTAGGTCTTTGACATTTCCTGATTTCATGTACTTCCTGCACCACTCCTGAGCTTCCATTAGGTCTCTGCCATAGGCCTATGGTGGAAGTGAAAACCACAGATGAAAAACATTTCTACAGACTATAGTGGAACAGGGAGAGATCTCTTAACTGACAAAGAACATCACGGCCCATTTTCAAACTGCATTACATATACTTGATCTCACATTTTTATAGCCTATCAGAATTAAAGATCCAGAAATTCCTGAATCCAAGACATGCACTGAGTTTAACCAGACAACGTTGCTCACAAATAGATTTCATGTAGGAAGCAACAGAAGAAATGGAATCGCCCTTTAACAGTAGGCTCACAAACTCAAATTAATCTCTTTTGCTAACTTGAGAGAGGTCACCTCTACTATCTGTGCTAGTGATTGCTGAAGTAAAGCAGACTGGAGTTAAAAGAACTAACTGCAGAACAGCTATATGTTTTCTAGATCCTATCAGACGTCCAGCTGATATAATACTCCAGGGCAAGCTGTACTACTGCAGCCCCTGTAGCACTGTAGTCCCTCAAAGTGATACAGATCTAAGACAAATGTCGGTAATGAAGTCTACAACTAATGCAATGAGTCCCAAGAGATTTACTCTTTGTGTTAGGATTGCAAAGGTCCTTTGTAAGGTAAAGCAAGATATCTGGGGCAGGGAGCTGTCCTGCCTAGTTTTGAGGGCGTGCAGAAGGTAGTTGGCCATTTGGTGATACCTGATTGAAGGATGTCTCTTTTAAAGTCTGGGGCCCACGCTCCATCATTGCATGAAGTGGTTCCAGCACCTCAAACATTCCCTTTACATTCCTTTCTCCGAAGTACAGACGAGATGCTTCTTCCAACCCTTCATGCCACATCTCATGCCAAAGGATGGCTACGCGGATTAGCTCTTCACTCACCTGTTTTAGGACAGGAAAAGTGATTCAATGCCTAAAGAAAAACACTATGGCTCTATGCTGACTTACAAACGCAAAGCTCCTTTCTTCTTACAATTGTATTTGTTGCTGGCAGCTAGAGGGAGCCACAAGAACTTCTACAATGCTGTTACCCTTTCTGCAAGGAGCTGAAGAGGCTTTTCTCGCCTTATTTGAAGCCTTTGACATTCGTTTGCGTAGTTTGACCTGAAAGTATTACTTTTCATTTATTCATTAAAAAAATTCATTGCAACTGAATTAAATTACTCTTTCCATGCTATGCTCTGTGAGTTTTGTTTTCACTTTTCATTATCTCTTTATGGAACAATGCTTCTTCAATTATTTCTCCTTGAAATTTATTCATAAGCAGATACAAGAACTTGGTGTTTGAACATTATGGTTCTTTTTAAAGCACTCTGTTCAAATTATACTAATACTGTAACTTCTACCAATTGCAAAAACACCCCAAATTAATTGTACTGGAATAAAATTAACAATGAATGAGTCATTTTGTGTTGTTATACACGCGGAACATCCATTCCTGAAACACAATACACTTTACGGTACACTAAGTACTCACCATCATTGCCTGCTGCACCAGAGTGTTACTGTGCTCACACATGTTTTTCAAGATCTTATTTGCAGCATTGTGGCGAGCAGTGGTTGTAGATTTAGAGGCCACAGTCAAAGGATAGATCAAAGCCTACAAGGGACATCAACCAATAACACTTTAGAACCATGCAGAAGAGCTACATGCACTGAAAGATTAGCAAAGCATTAATAAATAACAGCTTTAAGGCTAGACAAGAGAAAGCAAGTTTGCTTCTGAAAACAGGTGATAGGAATTTGCTATTAAAAGTCTTCCAACCTGAAAAGCTTACAAGACTTTAATTCACTGAGCAGCAGAATGACTTTGAGAACCTGCATCAAATCGGAAGAACAAAATGTGGTTTTAGCAGGTTTTGTTTAGCCTTAACTGGCTATCAGTCCATGGAAATTCCTCCTTTAATCCAAAGCTTACCTGGGGATGATACCGTCCAATGTCTGTGAGGAGCTGGTGAATGAGACGTCCTACTAACGGTCGAGGGGTGTCAATTCTTGCAATGAGCTGAGGGATAACCTAGTAGTAAGGACAAGTAAAATAAACATCCCTGTAATGTGTTTGGTTCACCACATGCTCTGCGCTCCATTAGAGACCTCGCAGTCCCTGAAGCAGACACTCATCTTTGAAATGGTCAGAGGATAACACAAAGTTCCAGTGTCAGGAACACAGAACAGCTCAGTAAGATCACAAGTGTTCTGTGCAAAACTTAGATGACTGTTACAGAAAGAGTAAGATGTGTCTTGAAATGTAATGCTCAGGTAAGAAATAAAGCCTTTTTTCATTTATTTACAAGAGCCATTCCATAAGGCAATAATCTGTTAAAGATGCTTGTTAAACCAGTTACAAATTTTACTGCTGTCACCACCCACCTCAAGAGGACTCTTTAGCAAAGGTTCATCATGGATATCATGTGACAAACCCCCAAGCTCCCTCAGAACTGAGATTTATCTTAGCCCTTGTGTTCCTTACCTGCAGCCAAGTATCTATTTGGATTGCCTTGACTCCTTCTACCAACGCCTCATTCACATCAGGCCAATGGCCATAGTCAAACCACAGAGTAAGGACTCTGAAAAAGAGAAATATGTTAGTTAGGAGTGAAGCAAGAAATCCCACTCCAGTCAAATACTTTTAGACCCACTTACAAGTGACTCTTCCTCCCAGAACCTACAGATAGCAGTATAAAGGCCAGCCCACCTAACAAATTAGCTTGGACTGAAGCATTCTCTTAATTTAACCATAACATCAAGAAGCAGGAACAGCATCTACTTGATCTTAAACCATGTGCCCTTATCAGATGGATTTCATTTACTATGTGTTTTATGTACCTTAGAGTGTCTTGTAGATTGTTTCCTCGAGACAGAGATATGGAACGGAAGAAACCTTGGACAGCAGGGACTGTGTACATCAAGAGTGTCTTGGATAAATCCTTTTGGAATGAAAAATACTGCATTAGTTCTACACAAGCACACAGGTCCACATGAATCCTCAACACAGCAATGGTAAAGAGGAAGAAATACGCGGACACACAGGCCTAATACACAGTATGGTTGACTTCTGCTCATATTCTTCACAGGAAATGTTGCTTCTGGAATTTATGTTTTGCTTGACTACACATAGGTCTTTGAGCCTCGGAGAGAACATACTGTGAAGTGGTTTTATACTTCAGTCTGTTGGCAAAACCGTGGACAGCTAAGCAGCCGAAAAACTACAAGCCTGCTATAACTGGTAGGTAAAAGAGATTCCTCAGAGTCTTTCATGAAGGTCTTAAGCAGCAGAACTTGTTTATACACACAGCATCACCTATAACAGCCATCTATGCCTTTGCTTTATTTCACAGCTAACATTACATTAGTTTAGTCCTTTCCCTTAAGACCAAGTTAACTTGAACCTCCTCACTTTTGCTACATATACTCATGTATATACACACAGAGACAGCTTCCACAAGCCAGGTATGCATAGCAGCTTGTTTCCCATCACAACATTTTCCTTCTAGGCAGTAAGTACCAATTTCTCAACATAAAGAAGGAAGAAGGGTACCTCAGTGACTTTTTTCTGCACTGGAGATGGGATGGGACTGTTCTCTGTGCTCTCGGCATCACTCTCACTATTGCTGCCCTCAGTGTTAGCGCTGGTGATGCTGGCTCCACTGGCATGACGCAGTTTCTTCTTCTCATCTCTGGCCTGGTTTTGATGTTTGTAGTGAAGCACTGCTTCAAAGTTCATCACTGCCCAGGCATGCCAGGCCTGCCAACAAGAGAGAATAGAAGTCAGAAAGAAGATGAATCCTTTCTGCAACCTGTACTTTCTAATTATTAGAGATAATAATCCAACCTTTCTGAGTTCACAGACAACAACAGTAAGTAATACCCTGCAGACAACACAATGCTTTGCTTTCTCTAATTGCTGTAGTTTTAACTTATTATCTTAAATAACATCAGAGGAGTTCTTGGCCAGGAGCTCTGTAGCAAAAATTACGTGACATGCACCTGAATTTTTCAAAGCTTAAAATGAAGATTGTATTGAATACTAAAAATATTAAAATGAATATTAGGACTAGGGGAGCTGTAATGGGAAGGAATGCAGAACATGGCTGCCCCAGAGAAGATCTGGCACCAAGCATTAACTGAAATTTCACAACCCTGAAATCAAAGGCTCTTTGGAGAGTTAGCAACAAGGCTACTTTCTAGTTCAAGTATACAGAGTGAGAATAAGTTCATTTTTTTCCATTTAGATTATCCTTTCTCCTTCACCACTAATTGACAGGAGAGAAAGTCCTAAAAGCAAGAATAGAAACTGAATTGTGGCCTAGTTTTACAAGCCAGATAAAATTCTACACAGGACTCTCACTGCTGCCTTGGGCTGCTTTCTCTGTTGTTCTAACGGTACTCGCAGTAACAAGGCAGACAGTTATAGGGGATCTTCCTGTGAGCACCTTCCTTTGCTGTAGTATGGGATGTGATCAGATTTACTCATCTCTGCAATGGTGCTGGAGGCTTTTCCTTACTGACCTTGTACCAGTTGCGATCATGCTCTGTTGCAGCACTGTAGTATTGCAAGACTTTGGGGATGGTACTCTCATTGATGCCTTGCAGGTTCAGCTGCCACTCACCCAGCTTCAGGAAACACCTGGTTAAGCAAAGGGATTATTGACTCGGAATCTAGAATGGAAATGAAGCTTGCTGGATTAAGAGGCAGACTTCTTATCTAAAGCCTGAAAGATATTTCATGTGGTAAACCCACTCTCCTGCAGATTGGGAGCACATGTGTTAACATGTAAGCTTCAAAACACCTACATCTTTCTTCTAAGTGTGGAACTAACTAGTAAATGGTTTAATTTTTAGGGAGAAAGGGATCAAACTTTGCTCCTCACTTACATCAGTTATAAAATAAGAAGTAGCTAACACGAGCATCAAAAGACTTCATTGCTATTGATAAAACACGCACAGCATCTCAGCTGGCTAGCTATACTTATCACCATACGAACTAGCCTTCTGGAGAGAACACTGTGATAGACAACCAGTGGAAACACAGAGCAACTGCTCTTTCCCCAAGCCAGAACCCCATTAAGTCATCCCCTCCTAGAGAAAAGGAAAAACAACGTATTTTTACTGCAGCAGGGTGGGGCTGCAAAGGTTTGTGCAAAGCTTAATACTTTGTTCCCTCAGCAGGCTTTAAATATCAGTTACACAGCTGCCCTTTCTATATTTTGAGTTTTTCAGAAAGCATTGTGCAAGAAAACCCATGTGTGCAACTCATTACTCAACTCTTCTGTGACAGCCACTCTGAAAAACATTAATGACAACGTTATCAAATTCCCATTCTCATCAAATCAAATTAAGTGCATATCTCCTTTAAAAAAGGCCAATCTTCAATTGTAAGCCCTATGCAATTGCTTCTTTGAATTGGAAACAACAGATCTGGCGCCTCCAGATGCATACAGGAAATGGAGATTACAAAATGTGGTTTTAATGCAAAAATATTTTAAGAGACCATCACATGCTGGGCAGCTCTGCTGTTTTATTAAGGGCACACGCTGCCAAGCACAGATGTGCCAGGCATGTGGGAAGTGTTTCTTTCCTACTGACTGGATGTCCTGAAAACCAAATAGCCACGCTGAGAGCTCTGCCTTCTGCCAACGAGCCACAGTGCTGGAAAAACCCAATCAGCTGCCAGAGACAAAGACAAGCTTGTTCACACTGATGTGTCACAATAACATTCACTGAAAATTATCTAATAGGTAAGAATGTAATACCAAAGGGGTCTCTACCAGAGAAATGAGAAGCAATCCTTTTAATCAAAGCATGGGCCTCATCTAAATGTGCCATTTGCATGGACCTTGCAACCCCATAAGGAGAGACATCAGCTTCACTAAACAGCTAAAGGGTATCCAAGCACCAGATGCTGACCGTGCCATGAGCTTGTGGAGTTCCTGTTTGTGCTGCTGGTCCTCGGTTGCAATAGCATGTTGTGCCTGCTGCTGCATTGTCTGCACGAAGTGCTGCATGTGCTGGAATGCATCAATCTGCAATGGGATGACGGTTGCAATAAACCACAGGGGTTAAATACAACTTCACAGAACAGGAAAACAATGTGACAACAAACTTTCATTGAAAGCAAAAAATACATTTTGTTTCCTTTCAAAGCTTTTTAGCCATTTACATCCTTCTAAAACCAGTTTATACTCTACGTATGTAGCACCAAGTAAATGAAGAGGTGAGAGATTCTCGATGCCTCATAAATCTGGCCACTGAATTGCTACACTGAGGAACAAAGAACTGCTTCATTCCAATGCTAGGCTCACGTTCATGTCATACACACAGTCAAAAGCAGGACCAACCATAAGATAAGCCACCATTGTGCACTGATATGCAAGAACTCAACTCTGACAAAGTGACACTGTCACCTGTACAAGAAGTAGCAGAGAATGTCCTGTTACTGCTCATGCAGGGTGAGGTTCTAGTATGATATAGAGACATCTTATTTGCAATTCAGCATGGACACTGAAAACAGTCCAGCAATTCCAACCATCAAACAGATGTTCATGGCTTACAACCTGTATCTGACCAGGTCACGATAATAACAGACAGGATCACAAATCCAGAGAAGCCTCCCTATAACATGCTATGGCCTGAAACAATAACGATTTGAGAAAATAATGCCTGAAGGAACACTTGCAGCTTCCTGATCTTCCCTCCTAACCCCTCAGCTCTGGCGAGGCTTCCAGTACTTACCACGAGATGTAAACTTGGAGTTGTTTCAATAAATTAAAGCCTTAAAAACTGCTTAAGAAATACAAATGTACACTGCTCCTTTGCCAGCAGATTATATAAGACAGTAGTGCTAAAGCAACTTGCACTACCAAATTTTGAGGGAATCCTCTTTTTGAAATTCCTTGGAAAGAATTATGGGGTAAGAAACCCCAAAATTAAAGATTTAATGAAAATACAGTATACATGCTTCACTGGAAACACTTAAAGTAAAGCTCTTGCAATCTGCAAAGTCATTTCAGGTCAGAAACTGCAGAATATGCTTTAAAGCCTTGAATTTACTTCTGTTCCATCTACAGGAATAAGCTACTTCAGAATGAGGCAAGAATCACCTGAGCTGAAATGCCTCATCTATCCTGGTCAAGTGTCAGCCTGCACAAGTCAATTGTCAGGAAAAGGGGTATTAGCCCAGGGTGCAATAGAAGAAAGTATCAAAGAAAAGAAAGTATCATACATTAACAGGGGCCATGCCACAGCTTGTAACCTAGATACTTGGTTAGAAGGGGCCAGGAGGGAAATAGCAATCTTATAAATAATTACGCTGTTATTTCTCAAAAACAGCCAAAAGGATGTTACGTGCCCCTCTCATATCTGCACACACCCAACAATCCATTCTTTAGTTTCCATTAATACTGAAAACTGATCACCATAAACCAACAGGCAGAGCACTTCAGACTGAGCCAACAACTGAATCCCTAGGTCTGTACACAGCCTTGCTCTGGTATATGTCTTAGAATGCAGCTGCTGGCAAAATTCTTGTTAGAAGAAATGCAATAGGCTTTACTTATCCATCTTTTTATATGTGTAAGAAAAGATTCTTGTGCAGCTCTCCAAGTGCTGAGGCTGGTTTCTATCTAGATGCCAGATCCAGCAGGAAGAAAACTGGCAAGTGAAGAAAAGGCTTTAGGTCAAACAACCTAACCTGAACTCCTCAGCTAGAGAAAATGGTCATTTCCTACCATAGCAACCTACTTAAGCAGCTTATTACTTAGGATATCAAATCAAGTGAACATGCAGAGCTATATAAACTCTGGTCTACATGCACCACTGGGTACACCTATGTATTATTTAGTTAAGGACACTCACTCAACAAGGATATCAGGATGCACTCAACCATATAATGCTTCTGGTACCAGAATTCTCTAAACACTTCCAAGTGTTGTTTATACCAAACACTAAGAGTCACTCCAGACTGCGAACTTTATTGTACCCTAACTTAGCTTCTTCTGTCTCAGAGCAGCACTTTTAACCATGAATTTTAAGTATTTAATTTCCAAGTGCTTCAAAGGACTGAATCACTGACTCAGCCCTTCCTGCAGAAGAGCACTCAGGGAAAGGGTTGAGCCCTGCATGCAGGTCTAGGATTAGTGCTAGCTTTGGTAAAGTATTTCTCTCTCAGCACTGTAAACACTACCCAGTTTTAATGTGTTAGAAGGAAAAAACTCAAACCCTTTGACACAGAGCCTATGTACTGTATTTAAACCGGAAATCATTCAGTGAGCAAGAGGAGGCGATGCTACCCACATCTGTTCCTCCTTCCCATCTTTGCTGCTTTTCTGATTCTTTTTCCACCGTCTTCATGGGCTCCACATATTCTTGCATCAGTTTAGTTTAGATACGTTCTCATTTCCACCCCCTTTATCTTTATACCTCCTTTCATTCTGCTGTCTACAACTGCACCAGTTTCCTGCATCTTGTCTATTTCTTTATCACAGGCTAACACAAAAAAGTCCACTTTCACTTGAAGACACAAGCAGAGAAGACCCATGTGCTTCTTGGGGCATTTGCTGAAGCAAGTGAGAGACCACTGCACAGTTTTACAAAGCCAACAGAACAGGGCCTCATCAGCAGCTCCTTCTGGTTTTTAAATTCAAATGAGAATAGTTAGGTCATGCAATGTTCCCATAGCAATGGCTCTGCTCCAGTGCTGGCAATCCCAAAGACAGGAAAAATAAAAAAGATGTGGCAGAATATGAGGATAAATGGAGGCTTTAATGTGTATTAAAAAAAATAGATACGTTATCCAGTCTGGAGCTTATTGGATTTGATTATGTAAATTCTCTCTGTGTTGCAATGTCAAAAACATTCACCCCAGGCTCTCTGGAGCCAAACTGCTCCCATGACAAAACCCTATGTACTTTTCAGCTGTCTTTCAGTTCGAAATTTTCAATCATGTCCTTAATAGACGTCAGTTCTGCTCAGCAACTAAGTACAAACTGTTCAGGATACTTGTCTAAGACTGGTAATGAAACCCCCCTCCTTCCCTCTTTCAACATGTAACCCTAGCCACAGGTACAGTGTGGAAACCTGGCAATCAGAACAGGAGATGAAAAGTCAAGTACCAAACCCACACAGTAAAACCCTAGTGAGGACAGAATAGCTACTACTATAGACCATTAATCTTGGCTGCATCCCTTGGGTACCTGGTACTGGTTGAGTAAAAATAATCTTTCCATGTAGGAAATAAAATCAGGGCCAGGCCTTCCCTGCCGCTACAGAGTTGTAAAGGAAGATTTCAAAAGCTTATCTTCTGAATAACAATAAGGAAAGGGATTCATTATGCTTTTTTAGGTGAGCAAAAATAAAACCTTCAGCCTTGACATTGTTCAGGGGATTATGAAGAGCTCATTTGTGTGCCACTGCACAAAACGTGAGCAACGAAACATAGAGTGTGATGCTCTTCAGTACCTTGCGGGCGCTCTTCCACATGTGCTTCATGTATGCATAAGTCACTTGGGGATGAACTGTTGGCAGTGGGTGATCCAGCTGTCGAGATGGATCTACTCCCAAGAGCAGGACAAGTGTCTTATGGGCCAAAGCCTGAGAAAGTTGCAAACAGAAAAAGCAGGTTAAAACACACTCACTTGTACCTCCATTTCATATTGATCACAGAACGGCCTGCCACTAAAAATATACCTCCAACCCTCCAGATAAAACAAACAGCAGCGCTGTTACCACTCCCTGGACTCATAAGAATATCATATAATAAACCATACGTCTTCACTGGGATCAGAGCATTAAATTCTCATTTCAGAAGCCAGTAGAGAGTGTGAAATCTGTTGCAAGTAGTTTTGGTATTAAATCTTGTGGTGAATGTTGAAATAGGATTTTAATGTTCAATGATAAAAACACTGCTAAAGCACTCTGTCAAATCTACAATGTAAAGAGCACTATTACAACTACCAATGCTGCATAAGAACTTTCAGGTATAGCATCCAATAAAAAATGGGCTCCAAGACTCCTAGGCCCCACAAAAACAACTTTGGCTACAAGGATGAACTCTACACTGGTTACAGTTTTAGTATTTAAACAACTGACCAGCCTCTTCCTCAGAGGACAGCCCATCCCATTTGGGCAATTAAAGTGTTTGGAAATGCTCAAGGTTGAAGCAGCACAACAAAGACAACTCGAAAGCTGCTCTAGAGGGTAGAGCCTGATCATGCTCACCAGTCTCCCACTCTTGCCACACAAGCTGGCATACTTGAGCCAAGTTCTCATGTCCTCATGAGGATTTACAACAAGAGATCGGACCATTAATATTCTTTGCCAGTCTTCCACAATTCGTTGACAGCCCTGAGAGAAAAAAGAAGAGGGAACTTGTTAGTGTTTCATCTCCAGTCTACTCCATGGAGCCTTAACTCAGAATCCAAAGGGACTTTTCCCAAGATGGGAGGCTTTAGCACTTGTAATTCACAGCAAGCCAACACTACAAACTAAGTGGCTATTTCTTTACCCCTAATGTGTGGAGAAGGTTAAGTTGTCGACTCTTATTCTCTCTAGCCAGCTCAGTGTTTGAAGTATAACAATATCCTCTAATGGAAAAAGGAGAAAAGCTTCTGATGCAGAAATGCATCTGAAAATCAGAAAGGCTGTCTGTGCAATTCCAAAACAAGTAGAGAGTTTTATAACCTTTTTCAACCTAGTTTTAATGCCTATTTTGGTTTAAGCAGTGACAAATCTCAAGATGGTACAAAACCAAATGGTTGCAAAGATATTTTTTGTTATCACTCTTTTCCTTCTCCTTGCATGTGTTGCTTTTAGAGGCTGGCATGACTGAACTGCTAACTCTGCCAGAAACTGCAGTTCCAACTGCTATGCTGCTTGTGCAAGCACTGTCTGGCTCTTGTCTGTCTGAAGGGAGAAGCACAACAACATTGTCAGAGTAGGACAAGTCTGTATTTCACATGTTCAAGGATGCTCTAAGAGAAGTAGAACTGTGGAAGGGCCAGTAACAATCAAATACATGGTGCCTGCTGTAATGGCCAACTGCTTCATGGTAACAGTGATGCTCTGAAGTTTGTATCAATCCAGAGAACACTTAGACTTAGTTTTGAGGTAAACAAAAGAATTTCCAATGGCATCAAGGACTTTGGCACCAAACCAGCTATTTCTTTCCCTTTTCCCCCCAAACTGAGGGCAAGGCTTGTTCCTTAACACCCAGTTAAACCTAGTCCAATAGGCATTTAAAGATTATTAAAAAGCAGCTATGAAATGTCCAAGAACTGTATGTACTGCTTTTAGCACTATAAACAGCTGTAGTCAGACATTACACTTCCTGTCACTCTCAATTTCAGGAATGGTCCCAAGCTTTTCCAGACAGGAATGCAGATGGGAGACTAAAAGCTTTGTCACAGTTTCCCAAACAGCTAAAAAATATGCAGCAGTAACAGCCTTTCATAAGGAGGCAGATAAAGAAATCAAGAGTGAGGAACTGCACAGGGACGAATTCTTCCTCCAGGCAGCATACACAAAGTTGGCATAGTGAAAGCATTTTGCCCTAATTATGCCTTTTCTTGCCCTCTCCTTCCCTTGCAGGAATCACCTCTTTAAACAGTATTCCTGTATGTACTACTTCAGCTGATGATGTTCCCTTTCACTGTAGGGATGCCTCTTGTAAGAAAACAGTCTCCAAATACTTGGCTGATTTAAATCTTCAGAGGTGCTTTGGATTTTTGCTGTTTAGAGTAAGAAAGGCACAATCTTCTCTTTAAATACAGGAAAAGCAGCATTGCTAAGGGTCTTTTAAGAGGACAAGGCTAATCACAGAATCAGACTCATTTAGGCTGGAAAAGACCTTTAAAGTCATCAAGTCCAACCATAAACCTAACACTGCCAAGTCTACTACTAAGTCAAGTCCTTGAGTGCCACCAGTCAATTGGAAATGTCCTTGAAAGAGGGCAAAACAAGAGGAACAGGACAATCTTTTACAAACATGAATTCTCTGTCCACGTTTCCAGCACTGTGAGAGAATGCGCTTCTTCAAATGCAGCCAGCCAGGTAAAAAGTTCAAACTAGCCTTATCCAAGCCAGTATTCCCAGGTGGGATCCAACACTAAGATAAATAGCCTTGGAGCTATTACTAGTGTCTCCATTCTGTGCACATCTATTTCAAGGCTTAAATCACCTTACTAAGTGTCACATCAGTAGACACCTCAGGAGCATTAACCAAACCCAAAAATCACTAGGACAAAGGCAAAGGAAAAAGCACACAGCCACGTAAGCATATATGCTAGTAGGAGAAAAAAAGAAATGGAAAGACTTGCTGAGCCATCACAGCAACTTGAAAGGAAGCTGCTCAGATCAGCACATCACACAACACATCAGCATCTCCATCCTTGATCTTTATATAGATGTACCTGCAGTCTTTCCCACCAGATCTGGCGGATGATCTCACGGCGCTCTGGTACAAGTTTATACTGGATAACCTCTTCCAGCTCTGACAGCATCTGGCAGGATACCATAGCCTGAAGGAAACAATCACATTCCATTCCAATCACTACAGAACACATCCATAATTAAGGAACAGTATTTTGGCATTAAAATCTTAAGTACATATGCTGCCCAACAGGTAAAGAATCCACTGCTATATACTGGTATTTAGACAAACACAGTATCACAGAGTGGTTTGGGTTGGAAAGGACCTTAAATGCAAGCAATACTCAGAAGTTTTGTGCAACTTCTAGAAACAGCCTGAAGCAGCAATGAGGAGAATGAATGCTGAGACACACTTACCCCATAGGCTCGACTGTAGCTCTCTCCTGCCATGGCAGTCAGCTCAGCATCTAGCAGATCTCTCGCTTTGTCAATGCACTGAAATAGAACAAGATATTGGGGCAAATACGGTATGTTTTATCTAGAGCCAACTGATGGAACTGCTATTCATCTGTTCCATCTCATGGCTTTGTTCTCATTCTCCAACAAGAACCATGAAAGGATGCTACTGACAAAAAGATTTGGTAGGAAAACAGGGGTCAGGTATAGGAGAAGTCAATGGGGCTTCATTTATTACCTGCAGAGTCTGAAATTTGTACTAAAAAATACTAAACTGCAGTATTTCTAATCCTACTGTCATGTACGGACCATCATTAGTAACATTTATAGAGGAAAAGAAGTTCACATTTTAGTGCAGGAGAGTCATTTACAAAAAAGCCTCAAGGCACATCATTTGACAATGTACGGGGATAGAAAATAGCTTTCTCTGTTTTATGTAACCCAACAGGTTTTCATGAATTTTACAGGACAGCAAATTCCATTCTTCCTCCTCCAAGATACGCTCTTCAAGCATGAAATAAACCCTGCTCTGGTTCCAGTCATTATATAATCTCTCATCTATAGTTTTTCCTGCTCAAAATGTTAAAGGTTAATCACAAACTCTACACCTCTGAATGCCTGGCTAATTTTACTGGGCACATCACCCAAAAATCCACGTATGGGTTTTGACAGAGCAGATTGAATTGCTCCTTTATCTAAGCTGGCAGGCCAGCACATAACAATTCTGAGAAATGGTACTTGAGCTTCTTTGGAAAGTAAATAACACGCTCTACATTTACAGAGAGGAAAAAGTCACTCTGCAAAACTCCTCTGTCAGAAACCATGCCAATATGGATGTGTTTAACAGATCATTCCTTACCTTGATTTCTCCTATCAATCTAGGATTTGTAATTGTTACCAGAAAAATTAAAGGAAAAGTTCTGGTACATGATGGATATGAACAATTCACTGAAAAAGC
Source organism: Psittacus erithacus (assembly GCA_009867235.2). Classification (NCBI taxonomy): domain Eukaryota; kingdom Metazoa; phylum Chordata; class Aves; order Psittaciformes; family Psittacidae; genus Psittacus; species Psittacus erithacus. Next base: position 85,907 of record WYDI02143980.1, read on the forward strand.
TGCAACAGACAGAAGTGCACAGAACACCTTATGAAGAATCCTAAGGTATGAATGCCTTTTACCAAGTTTTACCTCTGCTGAGATAATCCTTTCTCTAGAAAACAGACATAGAAGTGAAGAAGCCTAAGAATGAGTGCAACATTCTTACACTCTACAGCACTGAATCACTACTGTCTGTACATATATTCAGTCCTGTGTTTATACATATTCATGTGGTTCACATATATTCAGCGCTGTTTCAGTGCTGGAAATACAGGATAAGTTCAATCACTAAGGTCTAATACATCAATGGAATAAAAAAGGCTTTGGGCAATTCATAGGTTATTTAAGACAGGCTGTTTAAAGCCATTGTCTTTCCATGCAACAGTATAGCCTAGTTCAACTTAGGCTAGGTTTCAGGAAGCCCATAAGGAAGAAAATTACCTGCTGAGCCAGTGAGAAGAGGTCCTGATGAAGAGCCAATACAGCCCTGTAGAAAGCACCATCATGGGTGTCCCTCGGGATCATGCAGGTATATTCTTCCATGCTATCCCACTGACCTGCAGAAACAGATATCCTCAGTAATACAACAGCTTTCTCTGCAACAGAACCATGCTACAGTGTGCTTAGGTATCAGCAACTAGGCCTGAATGCTGCGTGGACTTCTACATTTAAGTCAGGTCTCCAGAACCTTGTCTTTGGCAGGGACAGTCTGCGTTATATACAGAAACTGTATATATACACACACACAGACTGTATATATACATAGACAATGCTATAAACAAGCAAAACCACTGGCATTTTCTTGTAGGCAAATTGTTAACCTCATGGAAAAGGTTCTTGCACTCCTTGTAATGAAGAAGTTGAAATGCTGACATTTCCAGGACATTTGAGTGAATTAGTGTGTCCAGAAGCAAAAGATGAATTTTTCTCAGCACAGGCGGGCAGACAGCAAGTGATTTAGAAGCTCCTCCAGTAAACTGCTGGCTATCAACATAACAGACAGTTGGATCATTTATAGATTTATTCCACTGAAGATTGTCTACTCAGCAGACACAACTTAGCAAAATGCCCAACAGATTGTCTGAGTTTGTAAATAAGAGTCTGACACAAATCTGAGAAATTCTATTAATGTCATTCCACATCTGAGCTATGTTCAATGTAAGACTAAGTAAAAGGGACCAGTTAAGCAAATGATCATCTGCTCAGACCAGTAAGATGGTCTCTTTGTTACCTGAGATCATGCTGGGAGACCTTATGTAAATGTAGTGTTGAATGACACTTCATTGCCCAATGTAAATACTTTTGTTCTTTGATTTTGCTGTTCCTTACATTTTGGAGTTCTGAAGTTAAAGCTATCTGTGTTCCCACATTGTGAGCTGTCATATCCCATCACAGAAGGATACATTACCTAGACCCCACGCAGCAGCAGCAGCCATCCTAGCCATCTTAGCTTGAGTTTCATCATTGACCTGTGTCCACTTTTCACAGCACTGTTGGTGGAGCTGTCCCCTAAGAAGAATCCACAATTTTGGATCAGCAAAAAAGCCTCTTCTAAGAATAGCACCTTATTAAACAACCACTTTCCACAGATAAGATGACCACCAGCCCCATCATTTCTTACAGAGTGGAGAACAAGATTCTTCTCCCTTGGCCAGCTCAGACATGCTAAGCTGATGACAAATATCCTGTCATCAGAGAATAATTTCAAGGCATGCTATGCTTTGAACACAAAACGCCAGACAAAGGTTTGCATTTGTTCCTTAGCAGTTGGAGAAGACTACTTTAGAAACTGAACTGTCAACTCCCATCTACAAATACATAAACCAACCCAAACCATTCCCAAGAAGAAACCAAACCACACCAAACGAGGAACACTTGCATTTGTTTGCAAGTGTCAGTACCAGAAACATATGATGTGAATAGCTTGTGCATCGCTCCTGCTATCAATCATTTCGGATAAACACATCATCAAGTTTGAAGACAGAGACTAGAGAATCAGTGCTGCTGTAACCTTGTAGGAAGACTTGTCACGGCAAGATCTCAGAGGGGAACCGAATCTTTCATCTCCAATGGAAAGGAAGTGTCAGGATTTTTTATATTATTACTTTGAGACCAACTGGGAATGCTCCATTAATCAAACCAATTTCTGTGGGTGTTGCAGTTCCTGAATTTCTCAGGCTGGGTACTCTGTAGCAGTGGAATAGCTGCCAACTGTGTGGGAGGCCAACTTGCCATCTTTACTGTTGTCATCTCCCCTCCCCAAAAGGAAGATGAGTTAGTCAAACAGAACCAATGGGCTGCCCCAGGCAAGACAATCATTCTGACAGATTAATGGCCCAGGAGGGAAAAAAACCCAAACCCCAAACCCACAAAAGAAATGAAAAAACAAGCCAAACCTAGCAACAGCTGTAAATCAGGACCTCATGGATGCTAATACAGCAGTATGGCTCTTGCAGGCATAACTGCACCGGGAGACAAATGGCTGGGAATATGTTGGCTGTCCTTCCAAAACATCACTGCACACAATACTGAAATAACGATGCTGCACAGTATCAGTTCTGGATTAACTGTCATACACTGCAAGCAGACTCCAGCAGCACAAAGAGTCAAATTGAACACTACAGAAGAATGTCAGTAGGCAAACCACAGAACCCTCAGCCTCAGGATGATGCCTCTATAGCCAGCTGCAAGGTAGCAGACAGCACTTTGCAAAGGCACTTCTGAATTGTAGGACATCTGCAGTTCCACAAGAGCAAGTAGACAGTTCTTTGTGAGATTTGACTGCTCTTATTACTACAGATGCACGTTATCTAGCTCCAACAGAAGAAAAACATCCTTTTGTAGTATATTTGTCACTGATATATGAAGAAGCAGGAGGTTCAGAGGACGCTTTCAACAAATACATGTCCTGCAGGAGGGAGAAATTCCATAAATCCCTGTTGGGAACTGCCTATTCCTAGAAAAGAAGACTGAGTAAGAGTAAGACAAGACGACTGTGCTCAGTAAGAGGATCTATTTTTCCTACTGAAAAAGCTACACCCAATCTGCCTCACCCTCATCTAGAAACAGAAAGGGCACAAAAGCTGTCAGAATTTGGTTTCTCAAACAGCCCTGTTTCTCTAACAGTAAAATGACTTTAGTGGAGAGGAATCTCCACACTGTGTGCCACCTCATGGGTTCACGTCAGGACCCATCAGGAGAGAGCTCGTGACATGAGAAGTTCAGTAGGAAGGCAGAACCTAGACCAAAACACATATGCCCCTGGGTAGAACTGCACGCTACAGTGCACAGGATGCCTTCTCCTATTATCTTCTTGGACTTGAACAGGTTGGAAAACAGTGAGCCAGCAAGCACTAAGTCACTACCAGCTCACCCTCTCACAAATACTGACTCTAACCAGTTACACGCTGACAGCACACATTTAACATATGATCTGAAGTACCAAATGTGCACAAAGACAATGCTTAATGAATGCTAAAATAAAGTAATAACGAACAACTCGGCGCTATAAAATGGGCAACAGGGTTTTAAAGTGGGAGTAATTCATTTGGTATAATCTTGCACTTACAATTTCACGAACAGTTGTCAAAAGACCACACATTCTGACCATGAATAAATACAGAAATCTCTCATGCTTAACCAGAGTTTAAAAAGAAGGGCCACAACAAGCTCCTTTTATGACTGCTTTTGACAAGCGCTGCCCAGTTAACATTTACTGCGAGGTCTCCTCTATTTACAGTTTCTTTCTCTGTTACAAATGGGGTTGACCTGATCATAAGACCTGCAGACTCTCTTTCAGAGAGACCTTAACTTATCAGATGGATATTCTCCTCTTACCATTCACCAAGTGCTTCCAAGCAGCGCATCCGTCCTAGCATCAGCTCAGGATCATCTTTGTTTGTGTCCATCTTCTTGTCATAGGCCACCAAAGCATCTTCCCACTCATGAAGCTTTTCATACCAGGTAGCTTGAATTTCCTAAGGGGGAAAAAAACCCAAAACCATTCCAAATAAATAGTGGGATTAGTATTGATGAGTCTGTACTAACTACTGCAGCTTTTCCTGAAAAATTCTGTGTCTGTGGTGGTCACTTGAGCCTTGTTTTCATTCTAAATATCCTCATGGACTTCTGAGATGCAGAGAAAAGCCTTGAGCTAGAGCAAAAACAGGAAACCTGAGTATTTCTCAACCTGCAGAGAGATGAATTCAGGTTTACCAGAGGGATCAATCCAACATCATCCCTTACTCAGTGCCAGTGAAATACTAGCTCAGTAGCTGGCGTTTTCCTTTTTGGAGGGGGAGAGTGAGTGGTGTAGGAAAAAGGATAAATGTATAAAATATTCCACTTCCTGTTGTTGCACATGTTTGCATTTATACAAGAACAACAGCCCTGTGTTCAGGAATGGGCTGGAAAAAAACCCCAAACCCAAAAAGCACACTGTGTGTTTGGGTAGTGCTACAGAACTTAATACAACAGGTAGTATGACGCTGGGGTCTAGTCACAGCCCTCGCAAGGAAAGGCTGTGGTTTGTACCAAAGACTGTAAAAGAAAGCCAAGTAATGATCCTTATCAGCTGCACAAGCTTCTCTTCAGTCTTTGTTTCTAGATTGTTTCTAATTTTCAAGAAATAAAATGCCTTAATATATTTTCCATATTTGCCCCTGCCAATGTGTTTTTCTACTCAGTCCTTGGCTGCTCATGTCTTGACACAGGCTGCAGAATAGATTCTTTCCCCAGCTCTGCAGGCAGGGTCAGGATAAACCATGCTCTGCATGCCAGGTCTTCCACTTAGGACATTCATGTACCAGCCTTTACCTTCTCAGCTCACTCATAGTATTTTAAGTAAGTTCTTGAAAGCAGAGCTCACAGCTCCGTTTCTTTTCACTGCCTGTTCTGGCAAACTCTGTGTTTTGAACTACATTACTGCTGAAGAGTGAGGTCAGAATTAGGTAACAGAGAGCTTTGCTCAATCCACTGAAGGAATCATAAGCTGCAAAGTTGCTCTGAAGTCTGTATTTCTCCCAGAAAGGAATTCTTTCCCAGTCTAGATCAAAACCACACCATAGTATTATACCAGAGGACTTCTACCATTTTATGCTACGTGTTCCCACTTTCTAGTGATTCCTAACGAAAGAGGCTAGTTTACTGTGCTTGAAGGGCTGCCTTCCTTTTCCCAGTCACCCTAAGGCATTGCAAGAATCATCACTGCAACATCATCTTTTTAACAAAGTAGAAGTGGCAGGAGAGCACAGAGGCTTTAGTCTCCAAACACAACTTAAATGCTTATAAAAAAGAAACAAAAGAGGAAAAAGGGTAAGTCATGCAGAGAAGGACACAGAACACACACAGGATGGGGTTATTTTATTTCTCTGAACAGTCAAAGTGGTAAGAGACTGGCTAATCTGCTATTCTACATGATATCTGTGAACTCTCTGACAGGTTCACGTGCCTCCTGGATACGACGCCAGAGGCACAGCTTCCATTAAATCCTTACCTGGAATGTGTTGATGCAGTTTCTCAAAAGCCCTCAAGCATTTAACACTTAGAACAGGAACTTGCTCCCTCCCTTCCCAGCTTCTTCTGAATAAAAATACTTATTTTCTCAAGTTGCTAGTTGCCCACAGCTGCATTTACTGTCAACAAGAGCTGCTAAATTCTCCTCTGAATCAGGTTATTGCAGCCTTTCCCAGCTATCTTACCCAAACACAGTGTTTGTTTAGTACACAGCATACACCCCCAGTGGCAGCAAGGCACCTTCAGTACAAAAGACGCACTATTATAAGCAGGGATGTGATGGATTGACAAAACCACACCACCACACACACACAAAAAAAACCCAACTACAAACCTCATGAGGACATAAGACATGGAGAGTTATCCAGCAGGACTCACCAGCTCCCCAAAGTGCTTCATGGCATATTCCAGTACCCCAGCAGCTGCTTCTGGCTGTTGCAGTTTATTGTTAATGCTGACAAGGTAGGAAGAGAAAGATCATTTCACACAGCTGGCCATTATTAGGGGCTGCTGTGAGCTTCTCCTTGATAATCCCAAGCCCCATCATTCATCATTTAGAAACACCAATGGAACACCCTTCTTGTTTAAAACTTCCAAGTGAATGATATTTGGAAAACAGTATGTGCACCCATATTCTCTGCACATATTCTCAAGGCTTGTTACACAAAACAGTGATTGCATATGATTATCATTTCTAAAGAGCAGCCTGCACAGGGGGAAGAACAGTTACCAATAGTTTGAAAGGCACAATTTCTCAAACTGCACTTAAGAACTCTACAGTACTGATTTTTCCCCTCCTTTCTGTTAAACAGACCACCAACTCCCTTACACATCCGAGTAGAGGTTTTTATGATCCAGAAAACAACGTAAATCATTAGAACAGTTGACAAATGTCACCAGGAACACACACAAAAAGCCTTTCAGTTTCATATCATGCCTCTGCACTGGTGCTGCTCTTTTGCTGCTTTTCAAGAACATATCATTAACTCCTACCATCTCAACCAGTCCCCAGGTCTGTACCAGTAAGGTACCTTGTCTTTGCAAGGTGAATTTGCTGAAGTACAAGCAGACAGGCTACTCACAAACCTGGGTCTCCAGTTCAGCACCATGATATACACAGCTATTTTCTTAAATTCCTTCTATTTCACATTTGGTTTCTGATCTTCCTACCGGAAATGGCTCTGTCTGCACACTGGTGCTTGCTAAACCCCAATTTAATGAGGAAATTAACTTTTTATGAAGCTTTTGCTATTTTATAGAGCTTATTTACAGACACACTGTCTCATTGCTCTCCTCTTTTGCTAGAGGTACTGAAGAACAAGAAGGACAAGTCATTGAAAGACATGTCAATGACATTGAGCATGCTACATGCACCCTTACGGTCCAGTTTAATGCTAGTTAACATTTGGAGTGGAAACAGCATAACCTAAGAAACAAAACATGTCAACTGAAAGCAACACAAAGAGATTTTCAATGGCCTTTGAATATGCTCTTGTAGAAACAGGCAGCCTTCAGAAATGCCCCTTCTTGCCTGCTATCATCACAACGATGGCATATTCCCCCCAACACGAGAGGCCTGTTGATCAGTAAGAGCCAAGGAAATCTATAGTATTAAAAAGAGTACTCTGAACAGACAAAACAGAGAAAGTTTTCAAATGAGTGCTGTATCTTTGCTGGCTGTGGAGGTTTCCTCTCCTGACAACTAAGGAACCAAGCTCCTGGACACACTGGATATCTGGGAAGGTCAAGTAAAATGCCTTTGGGAACAAGACCTCAGAATGGTTGAGCTCCACTAGATTTAGTCAGGCTACAAATGCACCAGAGTCACAGTTCAAGACAGGCACCCAGAAATGGGAAGCACCTGAAATACAGCCATGCCTTTCTTTAGCAAGACAGTCAAAGAATGTACTATCTCTATGCTTCCCAAGGGAAAGCTAGGCAGCAGTGCCTCGTAAAAGTGATAAATGGCTGTCACATTTCATATCCTGATGATTTAAAGAGTCATTGGCAGACACATCACTTCCAGCATGTCAGACACTTCATTACTACCAAGTTATCTTTCTTGTCAATACTTCCTGACAAAATTGGCCATTATCTTTTATTCTTCAGCAATTAGCACTGCTCTTTTGCTGATGCTCCCTGCTGCACTCAATTACTCTTTTTTTTGTTTCTTACTTTCTTGGCTGTCCAAAGTAGAATTAAATGTTTCAAATCCACCTATGTCTAGATTTAATCAAAGGGAGGGGAAAGAAGGGAAGGGAAAGGAAAAAGACTTTGATTTAAAAGAACACACAGCAGCAGATACAATACTAGGTTGCATTATTAATCATAAATTATTCTCTTTTAACAAAAGATCTAGCCCACACAGTGAGTAAAGATAGGTAATTTTCTGGACTAGGAGAAGCCACTGACTGGGAAATCTCCTATCAGTTAGCTCATATTTTGATGCACCACATTAAAATATACAGAAAATGGGGACATTCACTGCTTTAGCAGGAATGGACCTCACCAGAGAAGCACAACTGCCAAGAAGAGTACAACATCCCTCCAAAGCAAGACTCACACATCAAAGTGGGTTTTATTAATCTGGCTGAACATTCACTGACTTCCTTCTTCATAATAATAAAACCTGGATAATCACAGCATCATTCTGCTATTCAGTTTTACAGGCTAAGGGAAACACAGTTGTGTGTGGATTAAGTTCCGATCTCGTGCGACCTCTGACTGCTTTTCCTAATCTGCTGGATTCAGTGTGCTCTGATTGTTGGGAGGATACTGACAACTCTGAAACCATCACTGCTACCACAGCTGACTGGAATGTGTTTTCAACAGACTCACAACTCTCAGCATACAAGTGCTCTGAGAGTGGGCTTGCAGATTGTACTTCTCTTGGAAAAGCATTTCCACATGGAGTCCTGTTGACACATTCAGAATTCTGTCGTCCTTACCCTTTCACCTTCTCACCATTAAGGCATTGCCCCTCTCCCTGCCGATCTGACCAGGTCTGTACTCAGGCAGCATCTTCTTCAGTTTTGTAACACTCAAAGCTCCACAGAGCTGTTTTCTAGTTATCATGCTGGAGACTGGACAGAATGAAACACAATACAGAAAAGCATCCCGGCCCACAGAAGAGGGCCCGAAGGAGTAATATCCCAGCCAGGCAGAGTTGCCAGGGGGTTTTAGGCAGTGCTGCTGCTGGCAATCAGGGCAGTTCACCGGATAAGAACCAGAGGGATAGATTTCCCCCTCTATTTGGATAGAAAATAACTAGAAAATCTTTCTGAATTAAAGGCTGAGGTGAGAAAACATCTCTCAAGATAGAAACAATGCTGCTGGCTAACTCAGCAGACAGTAACTTAAGTCTCTGTTTACCAGGAGATTTCCTTGCAATCATTCCTAATTCAGGATAATATAAAGTTTAATGCTCCATCCCTGGCAGTGTTCAAGGCCAGACTGGACAGAGCCTTGGGTGACATGGTTTAGTGTGAAGTGTGCCTGCCCATGGCAGTGGGGTTGGAACTGTACGATCTTAACGTCCTTTCTAACCCAAACCATGTTATGATTAAGGTGAAAATCAATTATTCTCCCTATTCACTGAGGGTAGAACATATTCCTTTGCTCATTTTTGTTTAGAAGATAGAAAAAAGCCACCACTACCACTTACTTTACTTGAAGGCTCAGCAGCAGGCCATGGAAGATGACTACTGTATCTCCTCTTTCTTGAAGTCTGTAGCAATAGGTTTGGTAGGTCATAGGTTACATATGTCCTCTAGCAGGAAAAGGCCAAAGTATCCTGCTATGCTGGTATGGACTGGCAGAGTCTTTCAGCATTAATGCCCAAGTGAAATATTCCAAAATCATTTTAAATGCCACATTCTACGTACATACATAAACTCTTCTGAAACCATTTCAAGACAGAGCTGTCCTCATGTTGGCACCATTGTATACTATTAGAATGGGAGTCCATAGAAACAAGAAGATTGCCTAAGTCATATCAAAAAGATTTTTATATACTTCGAACTAATGCACTAATTTCACTCTTTAATACCCACCACTTGATTTCACATCTTATGCAATAACTAGAGTGATTAGAAGATACAACAAAACAAGACTAGATCCTTATACTTCCCTTCAAAATGAGGACTAATCAGTTGCAAAACTGATTCCTATCTATCAAGCTTTGCAGGAGTTTGTCCCACCTGGACTCAATACATAACTGCATATCTGAGCACAGTAGAATTAAAACTGACATCAATCACAATAATGAAAGCATTACATCTTTCAACACAGCATTTTCAGGAAGTCCCAAGCCTATCTGTGAGGGAACACACGTATTTCCTGTTGCCAGAAAGCATCCCAAAACGTGGGAGAGAAACCTTTATTTTGCAATAAAGCAGCTTGTGTGCAAAGTCTAGACAAGAAGCCAAGCTCTTCTTTATGTTAGACTCCCCAAGTCTGTGCAATCAGCTCCTCTCTGGGACAGATTTTAACAACCTAAGCCAAGCTTACTTCTCCTTCTGAAGCAGCACTGAGAGCTTGATTCCAGGATTAGAAGTGGATGCCCTGCTACTTTGTGGATACTTTGGGGAACAGATAATCCTCTGGCAAAACGAATTGGCTTTGTTGGCTGCTTCCCCAGCTCTACCATTTGTGTTCAAGCATCCAAGTCCTTGATTCAACAAACCTCAGAAAACAACCAAGCACCCCCAAACAACTCTAAACCCCAAGAAAATTCCATCATACCACTAAAAATTATTCCTATGCTGGGAACAGACATGTTTGAGAAACCAATACCAGCAAAGAGCTGTTTTCAATACAGCTGTGATGATGGACTGCTTTACAGGCCAAAGTAGCAGCCCTTCATCTTTCAGCAAGGGCGCACTGCACTGCAAACAGGCACTAAAATTGGCCAAATTCCCAATCTTGATGGAAATGCTTGCAAACCAAATAAAACCATTCCTGAGCTTTGAAAGGAAAATAGGAGAATTTCCCTACTGTCACAATGAAACCCTCAGGCAGCCTGGCTGCTCAGCCCGCAAAGGGTGCTGTATCACCAAGTCTTTATTAACCAGATTCAGTGAAGGCAGAGAAAAAAAACCAACTGGCAAGGAAGCTATTTACCAGACAAAGGTGAAACACAAAGCCAAAGTCTTCACGTAGTGCTCATGCAAAGAAGAGACACATTAAATAAAGAAGATACCACAAATGACTGCAGGAAGTATCAGTGTTTTGCTTCTCATCAGGCCCTCTCACTTGTACCACCAGTCCCTACCTAACTTCACAGATGTACAATAATTACTTGCAGTGGGCAACAACTGCATTTGATTTCACTAGGGATTCAGTCATTACTGCAAAGCTGTTGCAGAGTGAATGTTAGCACATTCACATGCAGCTCCAAAACCAGAGGTGAACAGTTTCCCACCTCCTGGGAGGGGAAAGCTGTGCTTCACAGAGCCTTGATAAAGTGTGGACTCTGAGCACTGATGAGAGCCTTTGCCACCTCAGCAAGCACCAGGAATGCCTCATTTGAAGCATTTGCCGGATGCATATTAAGGGGTTTGCAATGACTGCCTACCAAATAAATAGCCACAGGGCACTGAGCTCTTCTCTTCTTGTCTCAGCTTCACATACACCTGCCGGAACAGCTTCCCAGAGAAAGCAGTTATTTAAACCCACCTGATTTAATCCAGCCCTCCAGGGATAAGAGAAACCTGGTTCTAATCAAGTAATACTAATATACTTGCATTTGGTAACATCAACCAACATTATAAGCATAGGGTACATACAAACTGCAACCATGTTTAGACTCTATTCTCCAAGTCACATCAAACCTACATAGTTACCAAAGTCAAAAAGGATCTGCCTCATATTCTTGACTTTAGGATCTCATCTTTAAAGCTACCATGCAGCAGTATATTTCCACATGCAAAATATAGCAGAGGAAAACTAGGACGATAGATTTCACACTAAATGATACTAGATTTCTCTAAAAGTATTGGAGGAAAGGAGAAAAATAGGACTAAGAGCTACTCAGTAATCACAGAACTAGTTTATCCCTTTCTATGTCCAAAATGATGCCTCTTTCCAAAATATAACAGGATCCTGAATTCAAGCTGTTATGTACACCAGTACATAACAACGGAACAGTTTCCAATAGACTGTCAACTTCTACAGCTGATCGGATCTGGCAATGACTAGCATCAGTAGCCATTGCTGCCTACGTGACTACATTCAGTTCTCCATGCAGCAGAGAAAGATTCATCTTTCAGATACTCATAAAAAAGTCAAATTCCATTAAGGCAAAGGTCTCTGCCAAGAGAGATCTGTCTGCCCAAATCCCTCTTAATGCTTCCTCAAAAGTAATGACAGATGGGAAGATTTATGCTCTTTTCCATTCCTGCATAGTATGTGTTTTCACCCCCTTACACAGCACAAGGAAGCATTACCTCTGTTCTAAACCAGGCAAATCAAAATATGCAAGTCCCTGGCTGCCTCATTTTCAGTTGAATATTCCGGTTTAGACGGGGATTTGGAGGCCTTTCTGCACTGTTTCCTAACATCTGTGTGCAAATTTGGCTAAACCTTGGATCCTTCCAAAACGTGTACAAGGAATGAATGCATGGACCTGCAAGTGGCTCCCTGCTTCCACATCTGCCCCTCCTGATGTAAGTGCGAGTGAAATTCAGACTGTGTACGACACAAGTGTTATGGTGAATGAAAGCAGCAGAATAGATCTTGTTAACATGATGGGGGTGTTAGCAGGGTGGCTTTTTGGGGTGGAGAAGCCAGAGTCTGGCCTGCCCTATTCTTTGTTCCAACTTTGACAAAAAACATGTTTCTCATCACAGGAAGCCTGAGAAGAATTTGCCCCCAGGAATGACAGAAGCTTCAGCTGGAAAAGGGCTCAGACAGGATTAGAGGCAGAACAAAAAGGTCAGGCTTTCATCCGTGTGCAGTGGCACTTTCTGGTCTGAAGTATAAAAAGCAATTTTGCTATGGAAGATTTCTGGAATGTCCACGACAACAACATGACTGAAACTTAAGGTCTGCTGCAGAGGTATCCTCAGTGCTTGAATCAAGTTGTACTTGCACACCTCAGGTCCAATACCACATCGCGGCCTCACCAGTTGATACTACAGTGGTTTCTATCTGAAGTACAGCATGCAGACATTCAGCTACAATGAAACTTAAGGCACTCACACTGCCTGTTCAGAGATCTCTTATTCCAACCTCCTCCGAAAGATCAGCTCTCCTTCCTCTAAGAAAATTCAGGTTTATGAAACGCCTGTATTCATATTCCACCCCTTCAGTGCTTTGGTGCTCTCATCTTCCTAAACCTCTGTAGCCTGTGGGGTTTCTCATTGCTATTCTGCAGAAAAACTATTAGCCAGCCGTGGTACAAATCAGAGGCAGAAACAAAGCATCTAGCAGTAAGTGTAGCAAAGCTAAGGAGGAAGAAAAACTGCACCAACAAGAAACTGTGCTTCTACTTCTCTAAAATGGATGTCAGATCACCAGGCCTTTTCTAATCAAGCAGAAATCCTGCAGCCACTTTGGATCAACAAGAGAAGTCTAGCTGGGATAGCACATCTCAGTTGGGTTTCTCCTCTTTCTCTTTGCAAAAGGAACAAAGAAAGGAGCTTCTTTTTGTTCTCCTGGACACCAAGAAGCTTTCGTGGCATTTGCCCCAGGAGCAGATACATGAACCATTTACTCCTTCATTTTGCATCTTACTTCTGCCAGTTATCACAATCACAGAGGAAGATGCAAGAACTCACACTTTGGGCAATACCAGGAGCAGCTGGCTTGTGGAGAAACAACTTATCCATAAGAATCTAGAGCAAAAATTGCAGACCTTTTGCAAGAAGCCGCACCACTGCTGAACAGTTCCACTCTGGGATCAGTTACAATCAGCTTTGGAACTGCTGAAAGATATAAAAGAGGAGACTGGAAGTTGCTATCTCAGCCAGCTGATACTTGATCTATACTCTAAGTATCTAAAGATTTTAGCTTTACTCTTAAATCTCCACTTTATGTAACTGTGGACATTTTAATTACCCACAGATTTTCCCATCTAAATCCTGTTAACAAATTGGCCTCCCTAATACCGCAGTTAGATCACATTGCCCGTAAAGAAACCCACCTCTTGTCAATTGTAAGTAAACTGTCTTTCAGCAGTACTTAATGTCCTTTTGCTTGTCCACTATGAGTAAACACAGGCATGGGTTTTGACTTTGATGTTTTGCAGACTTCTTTCCATCTCACCCTCAGATATCCCATCTCTAATAGCAGCACTAAGTGCTACAAAACAAATAGTGCAGACACCAGCATCCAGAGGGAGGAGGATTAGATGCCAAACAGATGAATTTGCCACAGTACATGTAAATTAAGAAAGACTGCAAGCATAGAGTTACCCCCTCAGCTTCTGGTATTAGGAGGGCTTGCTGCAGCTGGGGCTACCTGCTAGGGAGTTACATTCCCTGAACTTTCATAAACTCATCCTGCTAGGACAGACTTCACATTCTGGACCTTGACTGCTCCTTTAATGTCACTGAAGCGCCAGAACAAGTCACGAAGAGGGCTTCAATCCAACAAGCAATAATTGCTGGAAACTCTCTGTATTTCCTAGCTCTCCACCACACCCCTTCAACACAGAACTGAGTGAATTCTCTCCTGCTCTCCCCAACCTTTTTTTGGCTAAAACCTGTTCCAGTTTCACCCGGTAAACACCTGATAGGAACAGATGAACTGGGAGGGGTCAGAAAGCTCTTCATAGCTTCAGGGGGGTGGAGGTAAACACCAAATTGCATAAAAGATGCTCTGAGACAGACTTCTGAAGTGCATAGGCTCTGAAAGGACGGGTCTGAAAAAGAGCTGCTTCTTCAGGCTCCACCTTCAGAGACTCCTTTCATTGGAAGAAAGCTAGGTACTGTAGCACTTGCAACCAACTTCATACCTACCCCAGCTGCATTCAGACTACCCAGAGTCAGCTGAAAGTTTTCTGTTGCTGTAAGCAAAAATGCCAGCAAGATCCAGTGCTCAGCTGGCCTGGCTCTGCATTGTCACTGTGTCTGTGGCAATCTACCCAGCGCTGCTGCAGAAGCCGCCTAAAAGGAGAACGCTCAATGGGAATGCACAGTCCAAGTTGACAGGCTGCTGTGATGAGATGAAAGAGCTCAAGCTGCAAGTAGCCAACCTGAGCAGAATGCTGCAGGAGCTCAGCAAGAAGCAGGAAGGCGACTGGGTGAACGTGGTCATGCAAGTGATGGAGCTGGAAGGAAGCACCAAGCAGATGGAGTCTCGCCTTATTGATGCTGAGAGCAAATACTCCGAAATGAACAACCAGATAGATATCATGCAGCTCCAGGCAGCTCAGACGGTCACACAAACTTCAGCTGGTAAGGAGGGAGTCACCAAGCTCCCAAATACACCTCTTGATGCTCAGAATGAACTTATGACTAGTCCTTAATGCTAGCATGTCCCACTAATGGGATTAGCAAGTGTGCATTCTGAATGCTTCTGCTTAAAGTACTTCTGTAGGCAGGTGATACTGAGAAAACCAGTTTGGATTCATGTGTCAGAAGTGCAAAGTTCCAGCTGTATTCTAGTATCTGTATGTTTGTTACTAAGGAATGGGAAAACTGAGCAGGCACTGTATCTGTACAGTGAGGAACTCAGTGTAACAGTTCATTTTTTGAGCACTACAGTACCAATCCAAAAAGGAAGGGAGCTGGCTCTGTCACAGAATGGCTCTGGCAGTAATATCCTCTGCGTTCACAGTGCTGACAGGGGACTACAAGTTGGTAAAACAATTAGAAATGCTGTCCAAGCCTTACTGGAGGTTTGTAACTGTATCTTTATGACTATCTTGAAACCAGAGTAAGAGTTATCTGTTATTTGAATTATAAGTCTCCAACATTCAAGGCTGCAGATGATGCAAGATGCAAACTGTGATATAAGCCCAGCTAGAGCAGTTAAATTGTTCCAAATCCTCTCTTCCTTGAGGGAAAATTTCATGGCACGGAGTGATTGCACAGGCCTGTCCTGCGCATGGAATGCAGGTGCATTTTGTAGGTCAGAAATCTGTAAAACCGCTTCTAGAAGAAAGGGTCTTTTTAGATGACTTTTCTCCTAGAACTAAATCCGCCGCAATATGTTTAAGGCTTCCCTTCAAATCAACTGCTCTTTTCTGGGAGAATTGGGTTTGCCAAAAGATTTCATTTAGATTTTTTATTTCTTTCTTTTTTTTTAAATGCAAAGGAAAAACTTTTAAATCTATTTACTAAATTCTTCTTCCCTGAAGTTCCACTTGGCTGGTTTTGACACACCACTGTTTACTGGAGGTCTTAACTGTTATACCATAATGAGTCTCTTTGGAGCTGTGTAAAGGTATTTAAACCAGATGTGTCTCGTCTCACCTCACCAGGTAAGAGACACATAGTCTGTACTGAGCTAAAAGCTGTCAGAATGAATAAGCCTTGCTTCAGCTGGTTTATCTTCCTCAGAAGAATAGCTGCGCATTTCCCTATCATCAAGGCAGCTCCTGCACAGGGAGGCAAGTAGGATGGCAGAGGCTGACACACTGACTGCAGCTAAAAGCCACCAGCTCTGTCATAGGCTCTGGTGCAAAAAGTGCTGAGCAAATAGGCTTCATCTGCAAACCTGGCTAACCTGGTCAAGCATCAGGTTGAGCTTCATCAATCTGGCAGTGGGCCTTGCCATTCTATTAGATAACCCATTATTGTTTGGGAGTGGGACAGCAAATAAATATCTTTTTACCTTCCAGCATGTGGTTGCCATGGGAAGAGAAACTTTCCCTTGGGGTAGAAGAAGCTAAAAACAAACCCAAAAACCCCATCAAAGTCCCAGTGCTACAACATCTTCTCCCAACGTGTGCATTGATCAAAACTAAACCATTTCAGGAAAATATGAGACTTACAGAAGTCTTCTTCACTTAGTTACTCCTTGTATTACAAACTAAGCTTCTCAGAAACCACCCTTGTGGTTTCCTGTGGGAAGCTGTTCTTGCTGTTCACGTTCTTACTTTCTGCTTCCTATTCAAGTAGATGCTGTCTATGACTGCTCTTCGCTCTACCAGAGGAACTACCGGATCTCTGGGGTTTACAAGCTACCTCCTGATGAATTTTTGGGGAGTCCAGAGCTGGAGGTAAGGATGTCAAGTACACAATGTATACTGCATGTCTTTTAATGTATAATCAAGAAATACTTACCTACTACAGAGACGAAAAAGTACATACTGACTTATGATACCTTACACTCTGAATCAGTATCCGCAAACTTAAAGAATATACATTTAAGAGGGAAAAGAGCAAAGGGGTTCATTTAATATTTTTTTTTCCATGACTTAAAAGAGGAATTTCTTCAAGTTGTGTAATCTGGAACAATGTCTTGTCTTGTGACAAGAGAACTAAACCTTCCTAAATCTACTGACAAGTAAACACTGCATTTTTCCTGCTGTAGGTGTTCTGTGACATGGAGACAGACGGAGGAGGCTGGACTATCATCCAAAGACGTAAAGTTGGTTTGACATCTTTCAATAGGGACTGGAAACAGTACAAGGAAGGATTTGGCAATATTCGGGGAGATTTTTGGTTGGGAAATGAGAATATCTACAGACTTTCAAGGCGCCCCACTGTTCTGCGAGTAGAGCTGGAGGTAATCAATAAGCATTTAATTTCAGCAGAAAAAAAGCTTTGAATACAAAGTGATTTCCCAGTAGCACATACCATCTCCTGTCTCTATAGGAGGCCCAAAGAATTTGCATGCTTTAATTGCATGAGAAGGAAGTAGGATAGACCTAGTGATGCATTCAAGGACAAGACAGAATTATGCTCTCTACCCCAAAGTCAGTAGGACAACCTTCCATCTGCATACAGATTGTGTCTTAGGGAACTTGTGGGGCTCTCGAGAATCCTGTGAAACCCACTGCGGAGATCAAACTGCTGACCACCTCAGATGTAAAGATTCACACAGATGCTTCATAAAGTTTTAAAGACTCAGAATCTTTTCCTTTTGCAGAACTTTCTTCCAGCCTGTATACAAGAGTTTGCACTGTATTACTCCAAAACAATGTCTACAGTCTATTAAAGGCTTGGGTTTGACTTCAACTAAGTTTATAGCTGGTACAATAGTTTTGAGGGATGGGATATGTATAATGGAAAAAGCGAGCCAAAAGGCTTTATGTCTAAAAGTGAGTGTTTCAGAGAGGAAAACAAAATTACTTGAGGCAGCACACTATGAGATAAGGACTTTGAATGCAAGAGCTGCACACCAGCTTTCCATACATGTTGCTTAATACCAGTGTAGGCAAGACTTGGAAATATAATGCTTTGCTCTGGAAAGTTTCTTTGCCTTAAAAGGGAAGTTTCTGCAGCCTGAGACAGAAAAATACTCATGAAAAATCCAGGACTGAGAAAATACATGTAACACGCACTGCATGTAACAATAAACAGCGGGGTTTTCATGACTACTCTAACAGGACCTCTTTCTTCTTCCTCACTATTCTGTGGCAGGACTGGGAAGGAAACATACGCTACGCACAATATAAGCAGTTCACCCTGAGCAATGAAATCAACAGCTATCGCCTTTTTGTGGGGAACTACACTGGCAACACAGGGCGGGATTCCCTCAGGTACCACAACAACACAGCCTTCAGCACGAAGGACAAGGACAATGACAAGTGCGTGGATGACTGCGCCCAGTTCCGTAAAGGTAAAACATGAACAAACACCCTCCTGTCCTAAGAGAGCTCCTGGGTAATTTGTACAGAGCGCAAGACTCCCTCATTGCAAGTAACTAGTAAGGAGCATCTGGATGGCAAATGAAGGGAGGGGTGATCAGCTCTGGAATACCCACTTGCCAGTTATGCGGGCAATCTGGCACTTAAAGCTGATTTACACAAAGCCAGACTGTATGTTACAGACATCATCACTCTTCAAATGATTGAGTGCATGTTCTCACCTACACCTACTGTTATCCAGCCCATTACGCCTATATCAGATGTTGATGCAATTCAGTGACGCAGGAATTTATTCCTGTATAAGATCTTTTTGTTTTCTTTTATAAGGCTTCAAGTTCTAGTATCAGGAACTTGTAATGACTCTCCTATATTATTATCCGACTCGCACTTCAAGGTTTAACCTGAATTCCAATCTTTATTTCTATCTTAAAGAGCCTTTAATGAGGTTACTCTTTTCATTCAAATTATGATCTTTAGATGAGGTCTGTCACACAGAGAACTGCCTTCGCTGTTTTTAATTTCCCCATTATGCCCACACATGACATACAAATAAAATTGTTGGTATCAGCCTCAATAAAATAGTGCAGCTTATTTGCAGTGTGCAGAGACCTTTTAAACTCTTTAAGATGCCTAAGCTAAGATCCCAAACTAATTTCCTAAGCTAACTCTCACAGTCAGAGACAGAAACACGTCAAGGAAATATTAGAAGAGATATGTGCAATTAAATGAAAAACCACTGGACTAATTTGACTATGGAACTGTAAAGCATTTATGGTTTAGTATCCATGTTACATTTTGAATCTACCTGTAATCCTAGCTATGAAGGCTCCAGGGATTAAATGCTGCATTCTGGTCACTCTCCTCTGCAAAGAGCAGTAATTCTTATGATGAATACAAAACATACCTGTTTTAAGTAAATGACTCACCAGGAATCTATTCATTTGGGTTTTTAAAAGGTGGATATTGGTACAACTGCTGCACAGACTCCAATTTGAATGGGGTTTACTACCGGAAAGGAGAACACACCAAGAACATGGATGGGATCACCTGGTACGGATGGCATGGATCAACCTATTCCCTGAAGAGAGTTGAGATGAAGATCCGGCCAGAGGATTTCAAACCATAGAGAGAATCTATATTTGTTTGTCCAGTTTCATTATGCTACTGCACAGAAGGTGGGCAATGAACTGCTCAAAATCAGCCAAATAATAGTTCATTTCATCTAATATGTGCAAGAGCTACATACTGGCTATATACAAACACAAACACTAAGGCACATTAAGCACAAGTCACAGCCATTCATGTTATCAGGGCTCAGACTTATTTCCTCCTCTTCAGACTCTTTCCAAAGGGAAAAAAATGCTGTTAGAATAGGTTATAACTGAATGCACTTCCAGCACCTTCAAAAAACCTACTGGTGTGTTTTCACTAGCACTGTGGCTAGTGGGTTGCCTTAGTGTTAACCAGCCAGGCAGGGACTGAATGAAGAAAGCCTCCTTGTTGCCACTTCTTCAGTGTATAGGGTAAGCATTCCTAACTCCTTCCAAAAGAGACTCAAATCACAACAACACATTCATTTCAAGCCAGATGCACCTTTCTTGAGAGTATAATATGTGGTTTATATTCCCACAGAGGAAAAAATGAAGCTCAGAAATTTTGGATTACTTAGTATTGCCTAGGTTCTCTTCTTAAGTTTTACTGCCATCTCCTGCTGCTGCATCAAGTAAGTCCCCACAGAGGGCTGCGCCCAGCAGATAGTAACCCTGGAGAAAGGATTTGTCCCATATACTCTGTGATATTTATTCCTATTCACAGATGACCTAAAAGCTGATAAACTAGAAAGCAACTTTCAGGGCTGCCACCAAATTATGTTCAGGTTAGAGCGTAAGGGCGCTGCATGGCACTGAGACTAAGAGAGAACAACAGATTAGCAAAAGAAGTCCAGACCTGGCCATCCAGCCAAAAAACTCAACTCCAACACTTAAACCCACTTTATCCATAAGCAAAACACTAGTACACACCAGAGAATCCAGGAATGATGTTATGTAAAACACACAAAATGTTTCTTCTTTATATAACACAGTGTTAAAAATAACATATAAAAAAAAAAGAGACCACTCCTGTCACCATACTGCTATTTGAGTATGTTGGAAAAGATAGTTATTGTTAATATATCTATTTTTATTCACCTTAAAGAGAGTTTCAATCTAATTTAAACTGTTCAGTGTTGTGTGAAATGGGAGATAATGATGTCTTGGGAATTGCCTTATATATGACTATTCATACTGGAAATTTCAACTGTGTGGAACTAGAGTTGGAATTATTTTAACTGTGCTCTATAAAATGGATTTTGAAAGGGTTTCAAAGCTTTTCCAATTCTAATAAATTGCCTTTCATTTTTAATTCTGTTTTACTTCAAGTCTGCTCCTTAACTTGCTTTTTCATACACACAGACTGCACCTGAGGCCAGGAAAGGCAATACAATTAACTCTGTATTTATCTCAAGAAAGAAAAAAAAAGAGAGAACAAAGGATGAAAGAATAAAAGAGGGGAAAACACCCCAGGAAAGCACAACTCTCAGGAAGTGGGAGGGCTGAAAAACATCACAAACAAAGCTAAGTTTTTGCTCAATCAAAATTGATTTCACCATCTCAAATGGCAGAGTTAACATTTCTGTGAGATGAAACAGAGACTCATGTTTTAAACCATGTAATGTTGTACCATCCTGTGCAGGTATTTCAGGCTAACATCTTCCTTGTGGACAAAACTCAGGAAACAATACACTCTTCTTACAATATCTTCTGCTTGATATATGGAGAGTGAGACCTATCTAAGCTGGATGAGCAGAACTTGATGAGAAATTTTATTTAAGAACTTCAGCTTTTCTGGCTTATTTATATGTAGGTGTAGAAATCTGTCTCATTTAACTTACAGCCACCCCACGAGATCCCATATTGAACTTGAAGGGCAAAAAGTAGAAACTGGAAGACTCTGCTTCTTCCTGCACAACTTCCCACAGGTTCTATCATGATTTTAACCAAACAGAAGGACAGAACTCAGAAGCTAGGAGTGTACATCTGCAAGCTAGTTAGTAAACCTACAACATCTTGTGAAAGAGTTTGAAACTCTGAATTGTCTAGATTCATTCCAAAGGCATCCTAAACTGGGTAATGATACAAGAGCAAAAGTCTCATCAGTTGTGGTCCTACCTGATAAGAGATTCTAGAATGGCTGGGGTGGGACCCTTCTGAAATTCCAGCTCCTTGTAGTGAAGGGCCTTGGCATATGCTCGACATTTTGCAGCTCTTTCCCCCAGGAGGACAATGCCATTATCATCTCTCAGAGGCAGTGGACCCTGAGTAGAAGCACACATATCAAAGGCATGATGAGCATAAGAAAGCAGAAAGCAAGCATGAACTCTTCACACCCTTTCCATAGATTAGACATCAGCCAGCTAGACAGCATTAGAGAAGAGCTGCCCAAGAGCATCTCTACCTTGTCACTGTGTTCCATGAATTCTGCCAAATTCAGCAGTGTCTGAGTGACTTCTGCAATGTCCTGAGAAGTCAAGGCCAATTCAATGCTTCTGATCAGCTCATCCTGCTGGTCTTCATTCAGTTCAGACCAGCACGAAACAAAAGCAGCATTGAAGAGATCTCTGAGGAGGAAAGCAAAAGAGCGAGAGGTGAGCAGATCCTCAAAACTACTTCACACTCTGCTGTTTTCCAGCTTCACTTATATCTGCCTTATGTTACTCTTAGACTAATATGCAGGAACTATCTCTATTTATGGAACCCAAGACCTTTTAACTTTCTTTTTCCTTACAACATCTGGCTTGCACTGCAATTTCAAGTAATCTGAAAAACAAAACAGCATTACTCTACCGAGCCATGGGGTTATATGCCTGAGCCAGGGCCCAGCATGAGCGCAAGGATGGTGAGGAGGAATCCTTCAGCAGCTCCAAACTCAGTCGTCTTAACCATTCCAACCAGTCATCTTTGGAAACTCTTCTTGCTGCACCCCAGGCCTGCAGAACAAAGCAAGATGGTGAAGTTACCAAATGAAGCACTACTCAAAAGCAGAAGAAATCTATCAGCAGGCAGCATTACTCCTTTACAGCTCCAAATCACACCGCTGAGATTCCCTTCTCAACGCTCTGAAATCCATTGCTTTTGTCAGATAATTTGCAGTACTTCAGTCTCAATTCTAAGAAATCTTCCCTAAATGTATTCCTGTCATGACATGTCAAGTATTTAACATGAATAACTCTTTTCCTACAAAAATACATCAAAAGCTGAAGCCATTGTTGAAACATCAGTTTAAAAATACTTAATGCATTTAGCATTAAATTTTTAAGTCCATCATTTTCAAATCAATCCATCCCACTATTGAACTGAGTGCTATGTGCATTTACTGTTCAAACTAGCCAGTGCTTAACTATTAACTTCTATACTGGCTTCAAGAGAATATAGTACTAAGATATAAGTG
The DNA here is from genome assembly GCA_009867235.2 of Psittacus erithacus. Classification (NCBI taxonomy): domain Eukaryota; kingdom Metazoa; phylum Chordata; class Aves; order Psittaciformes; family Psittacidae; genus Psittacus; species Psittacus erithacus. The sequence goes on from WYDI02143980.1 coordinate 108,651, forward strand.
GCTGATGAAAAAAGGCAGAGGCTCTGAAACTGATGCCTCTAGAAGCTACAGATGATTCCTTGTGATCTAGGAAGTCTTGCTCATACTTAACACGGAAATGCCAAGATTCCTTCATGGCCATTAACAGTCTGATAATTCAGCTGCTCCTATCTTTCAAGTTGCTTAGCAGCTTCTTATTTTAAAGAGTCTCAGACACTACTTTGAGCTCAGTTTTGTACAGAACTGGCAACAGAAAAGACATGTAAATAAATGTAGTTCGGATGCACTGGACAAACTCCTTAGATGTGACATGAGCTCCTCCCTTCAGTAGCAAACTCAGTTTCAGCGTGCAATTCTCTGGTCTTACCTTCTGCAGGTTGATGGTGCTAACATGCAATTTCTTCATGGGTCCTGTTTCCACAGGACCACTAGCCAAAGTTTCTCCCTGGTTGCTTCTCAACATTCGGTGTTGATAAATCAGGGGATCCTCTTCTTCATCAGCAAGAGTATAGCCCTACAATAAATAGCTTACAATGAAGATCACACACACACACAAAAGCAATTTCCTACAAGCCAAATGGATGACAAAGTCAGAGCACTATCTAACCTCACAGCAGAATTTGTGAAGCAACCAACTGTGTTTTGTTACAATAATTACACCTTATAAACCAGAGAACTCTAATAATATTTCTTTTCTATTCAACTTAACTGTCAGGAAACCTTAGCTCCTAGTACTAAAAGCCAGAATAATACACTTTAAAACAAGCACTCCTTCCTACTTGACTCACTAGAAGTTGAGAACAGCAGCGTGCTGCTTGTTCTACCTTAATCAACTTGCAAACAAGCTACTGAGATTTTGAAATGTGGGACAGCCTATGGAAAATACTGAGATAATGAGGTCTGCTTAAGTCCTGAAACTGTGCAAAAACTCGGGTAAATCCATGTTTAAGAACTACTGAGAAAAAAGCAATGACAATGGCTAAAATTTTAAGTTCTTACCTAGCACTTGCAATGATTTTTCTACTAGAATTAACAGCAGTAATAATTTTCCCAATACAATCTCAGTCTCCTTTAAAAGCTGTAATTCACACACAAATACAGCAACAACCATTCTTCATTTTCTAACTCAAAGTGAAGTTTCCAGCTACATCTCTCATCACAAAAACAACCCCAAAGCATCCTTATGTAAACAACTATATACCTGTTAACTCACCTTTACAATTCGGCAGATCAGAACATCATAGCGTTGATGGTTAATTCTGTGTCGCACCAGAACTTTGTTCACCATCGGGATAAAAATCTGGTACTGTACAGCGGAACACATCAAAAGCTAGTTACTCAGTGACA
>WYDI02143980.1:110076-136876 GCA_009867235.2 Psittacus erithacus
CAGTAATATTCAACCTTTGTTTCAGTGCTCTTATTAAACAAACAATTCTGAAAGCCTGATTTCAGTAACTCTTGATTCCAGAAACAAAGAGAACAAAAATCTGTTTTCTCCAAAATCCAGAATGAATGCACTACAAATATTCACCTTTAAAGCCTTAATCTTTGTGACAGTCCCTCCTCTTATCAGCTTTCAAGTCAAAGAAGAGTATTACCTTCTTTCCCAGCTGGAACACCAGAGAGGAAAGTGTGTCCATTGCAGTTGTTCGTAGCTCAGGGCTCTGATCTAGGGTTCGCACGATGGGATGAATAATCCGTGAGGCATAATCAGTGAAATCCAGGGACTCTGTCAAGCGGTCCACTGTTTCTAGAGCAGCTCTGAAGTCAGAGCAAGAAGAAGAGAGGACTTATCTCTTGTGGTATAAAACAGGAGAAATGAGATGTAAAAACACATAAGTGATTCATTCTCTGTCTTCCTAAGCACCAATAGTAAAAGGAAAAACAGGTCACAAGAACTCTGATAATGCAGCTAGTACTTGCAGAACAGCTTTCAAGTTGCAGTGACTAAAGTACTGACAGGTAAGAAACAGAAATTAATAGTCTATACCCAAGAAATGTTACTAACAGTGCTGTGACATTCAACCATAATCATTTAACACAGAGAAAACACAAGGAAGGAACTAAGTGGTATTACATTCTACATGTGGTTAGAGCAGCCACTGGAGAATCACAAGGGAAGAAAAAGAGACTGCAAAGCCACCAACACTTACTTGCGAGCCACCACTGGAACATCTGGGGCATCAAATAGCTTTACAATAGGAGGTAGTAACAAATGAAGGTAGTCATCCAGGTTAGCTCCAAAGAGCTGGATCGCATTCAATAGCTGGAGGGAAAAATGACTCAATGTGACTCAAAGTCATGAAGAGATGCATCTTAAACAAGTCAATATGCAGTGAAAAGTCACTACAACCCTGCACTTGAAACAGGGTGCTGCCTGCATCATAGCACACCAAGCCACTGCTGAGATGCACCTCTCCCTTTGCTTGCAGCACACAAACAAGAAGCTCTGCTGGGGCATGGCACACTGGGCATGTTCTTGCCGATTCCCACTCACCTTGACAGAGACAATGCGACTCTGACTGTTGTCGTGCATGAAGACCCGTAACATGTGAGGAATGAGCTGAGGCAGATAAAGTTTGAATTCACCTCCCAGAGCCACCACAATCTGCTCAATGAGTAGGATAATTGTGCTCTGAATGGAATTGTTCATGACCCAGAAGTCCTACAGAATCAAAAAGTTAAACAGGTCTTCAAATGAGCAGTACCAATTACAAGAAAAGCAAACTGCAGGAGACAGTCTCTAGATGAATTCAAGACTGCAGGCAAGGACTATACTACTCTTACAGAACAATGTAAATTGGCAGTTTTGGTCTGTTTTTAAAACACTTTCTGCCTTCAGCATATTTAGAGCTGTTAAAAACCCCTAGGCAACCAATGTTTCCTAATCCTTCTGTTTGCAAACAGTAAGTGAAAATGAAGTGAAATGCCACCTATTTATGAACTCCAAACACCTCTTGCTAAAACTATGTTTCTGAAAGTATTAAGTGCACAAAATCCAAGCACTCAAGAGAACTCAGGCACTAGCAGAACCTAGGAGCTGCTCTTATATGCAATGACGCATATTATTGTTACAAACATGCCTTATTTCAAAAGGCAATTATTCTGCACTTCTATGAGTTTATGAAGTGATTGATATATTTGATAATAACAGAAACACTGTCCATCTTTTCTGGGAATAACTGGCTTAAAGACTGTACTCACTCTCATCAAAGTGACAATTTCATCCATATAGGGGCGAATATGACTTCTCACAAAGGACACCAACATCCCTAGCTGCTGGAACAGGAACTGGAAGGAAGAAGTGCGTAGTGATTAATGCAGCTTATTCAAATATCAAAGCAACTCTGGGTATACAGCGTTTCACAGGCCAAGTGCAAGCTCATTTACCAAACAAATAGCATGCATAGCTCCTACATGCTCAAAATCTGGGGCTAAATTCTTGGCAGCTTCATCTCACTGGTTTGGGTTTTTGGAGGTGAGGGAGAGAGGAGTGGTTTGGGGGTTTTTAGTTGGGTTCTCCACCCACCCCCTTGCAACAAAATTAGACAATCAAGCATATAAGTAGAGGGTTATAATGTGTCAGCAAATTTACAGCGTCAGAACAGAATTGCAAGCACAAACCCCTCAAATACAGTTTTGTAAATTACATTTGAAAGATGCTTCCAAAAATTTAGCCCCTCATCTCTTCCCCTTGCCTGTAAAGCAAACTGACATACATTTTAAGGTAATCTTTCTGTACTCTTTCCCATCCCCACCAAGATATAGTGGTGAAAAGTTACTGGGGAAGAGAGTTTGGTCCTTGCCAGAAGTATCACACTTCTGAAAGATGGTTGATTGCACCATAGAAGAATTTTGACTGAGACAATTTTATTTGGATTTACTATCACAGTTTTGCAGTTTCCTTTACCCCAATACAATCTTATGCACTCACTCAAGACTAAGAATTTACGTTTGAGACTGAGGGTTAAATGACTCTGTCCATGAGATAAGTGTATACAGTCTTTTTTCCTCTAGGAAAACAGGAACATGTAAGTTATCATACATTAAATTTCAGTTCTTCATGCAGTATTTGCAGACTATAATGACAAAATACAAGCAGAGCTCAGAAAAAAGAGATAACAGATTTTTGTGAAACTCAGTAACAAACAACATCAGCTTCTTTAGTGAGAGCAGCACACCTTCATTTACCAGGAATGAACCCTGAGCTCCTGTACTGCTCCCTTCATTTTGGTGTAGTGAGAGGATGCTTACATATAGGACAAGGACCTGCCTCCTTTAGGCTTTAGCGTCACGCGTACCCACCTCTGCTCTTCTCCCCAGTACACTTTCACCATCTTCTTTTACCTGAAAATTTTTAAACAGAGTGTGCACAACTGCATAGCTTTCAAGCAAGTTAGATCAGTCAGGTCTAGGAGTTCGGCCAACCCAGGCGTGTGAGATGCTTTCCTTCCAATCTGAGTAGTAGTTCAGTCTGGGAGAAAACAGCGGTTCTATAGCAGGGTTGGGATTCTGCTAAGGGAGCACCCATCCCACCTATAAAACACAGTACCAGTAACTAGTACAACTGTCCTTCCCGCCCGAGTTTTCAGCTGCCTGAGGAAAAGGTTTGGCGAACAGCAGCCATCTCTGGTTAGGCGAATCTTAAGCCCATTATTATCTTCACACAATTCTCATTTCCTTCTAAAACTGTAACTGAAGTGGGAAGGAAGAGAAAGCACTGCTGTGGCATCACCACCCACACTGCTCTGAATGTTAGCAGACTGCAGCAAATTGAATTTTCCTGCTCACAGATGAGCCAAAGTACACGGCTGCATCAGAAATGTAAAGAATGTAACCCAATTAAGAACACTGTTTGCAACAGTACATTAATGCAGAGATCACTGAAAGCTCTGGAAGCTGCACAGGCTGTTTTCCTGGACAAAACCAGCTCGATAAAAAACCAAAGCAGAAACAAATATTGGCTTTCTCAGGATTATGCTCAGAAGTAGCTGTTTCAATAAGAAGCAAAAAAGTATTTCCACTGAATATTCTACCAAATGCTCACAGGAGAGAAAAAGCAAAGCTGAACCTCACTTCTGCAGCATGCTTGGCAGCAACACATAGCACAGCAAGGCCCAAAGCCAGTCGCATTCTCTTAAAACATGGATTCTTAATTTAGGGCAGTGGAACAGGAAGGAAGAAGGAGTGGTCCCTAGCACACTCACCTCTCTGATGGCACCGTCACAAACCCGTATTACATTAAGGAACGTTGGCATGACCTGGGGCAGGAACTGCACACACTTCAGCCCAAGAGATTTGAAAATAAAGGTGATGGCCTGAACTACCATGGTGTGGTGTTGGGACAAAGATTGGTCTCGGAAAATTCTCATCAGTGCCACCATAGAGACAGCTGGATAGAACTCATCCAGAGGGAGGTTTCCCATGTTCACCAACATCTCACTGGTACTGTAGTCCGCTAGGAGAAAGAAGGGAGTGTCACAAACTGCATGTTAAATGGCCTTGAGTACCACTTTAGAAGCATCTGAGTATTAGGTGAAAATATGTACTCTAATAATTTGTTAAGAGGAGAAGACAAACTGGCAGCAACAACAACAAAACAACCAAGAACTGTTTGTAGATCATCAAGCTATTCACTTGAGAGGAATTCAGATGCTTACAAGAATCCTGGCTGGATTTGGACTCTGAGAGGCTGACAGCCGAAGCATCTCGTGACTGATCAATCATGCCAATGTTCACTTTGTGTTTGTAAGGGTCCAAAGCACCCAGCAACCCTAATACACGAATGGCCTGATAAGACAGAAACAAAAGGAAATTCATCAGAATTTCATCATCAAAGCAAAAGTCAACACATGAACCCACATGTTTGGAAAGGTCCTGAGGATTGAAGAGAGAGGATCTGGAACTAAGGCGGCTGCTCTCCATTCAGCTGCTGGAGGCCTTTTCACTGACTCAACACTTTCACACTGTTAATTTTGCTTATTGTGTTTCTATCAGTCACAGTTTCCTTCCCCCATCCAAATCCATGCAGACTCATTTATCTGACAGCTCTTTCTCCACCAAAAACTTCTAGAAATGGTTGTGTGATAGCTGCATGTTCATACCTCTCGACGGGTGCCCTGGTTCTGCTCAGTCTTCAGGAAGTTCAGAAGCACCTCCAGCAGGGTTGGGTACTTTCTGTATGGTTCCACCACATAGCCAGTGCTGGCCACAAGCTGTCCCAGTGTCCAAAGAGCCACCTGGAAAGATCAAGCCCAGAGAAGATTAGTTTTGACCATGGTATTTATTATGTCTCCCGAATTAATCAGTCATTCAACTGCTGTAGTTTCCTTGAGCATTTCAGGATCTGCAAATGAGCATTTTAGGACATTGCAAAGCATGGTCCATGGTTTGAAACAGCCTATAAAGAACACCTTTTAATAGGTAATAGTAAAGAAAGTGATAAACAACCATTTGTCTGACTGCCACAATTGCCCTCACTCAGAGATACAAACTGAGCAGGCATTCAACTCAGTGAGTCAACCTTCCACTAAACCCTGATTCCTTTTATGTTTTTATTCTTTTTCCTATAACAAGCCTGTACCATGTGACAGCTGCAGTCTCTCACCTCTGTGCCATGAGCATGACCATACACTTCACTAGAGACTGGAGCGATTTAAATGTTCACTTTAGCAGCTATGATGGGACATATGGATATTTCATCTCTGCTTTGGTCACAGCTTGCCACAGATGCCAAGTTTAGTGCAGATGTCAAACACTTACTTGTCTTTTAGCCAGCAGGGAGGAATCCTGTAGCATGTCCATAATTATAATGAAGAGCTCATCCACCCACTTTCTCATTTCCAGCCCACTGACCTATTGAAAGATAAAAAAAAATCAAAGTCCTCCTTCTAGCATTGCCAAAAGCTTAACAACAGACAAGCACAGCAAAGAGGTACCTGCTGCATCCCTACCTGTGCAAGCTCCCCTATGGTTGCTAGGACATTGTTAATCACTCCTGGATTTGGATCTGGATCAGGATCTTTCAGTTTCACAATCAGTGCCTGGTAGGTGACAGAAAAACAAGTTAGAATGTGCCTAGAAGACTCTTTGCTGATACACAGTACTCAAAACTATCCTTCCTTTTGTTTATGCCTGCAACTGATTCCACAGGGACTCAACGTGTACCATGGGGAGCATTTCAACAGTAAATGAAACTTAGTTTTCACAAACTTATGCAAACCGGAATCAAGTTAGGCTACACTGTCATATACATGCATTCCTGTGGCAACACCCTCATCAATCCAATATTTTCCTGCTATGATGAAGCAAAAGAACTGCAGCTCCTCAGGGTGATGTACCCACTTGCTGTATCATCTCACTCCAAAACTTCTAGGAAATGTACAGAGACTCTACCTTAAGGATAGGCTCCATATAGGGACGAATGAGGCGTGGAGCATTGGAAACCAGGTGACCCAACATCCTAGCACTTTGCTCTTTAATCCTGCCAACACCGCTGTGTTCCAGCTCTGTTAGAATCTGCAGGAAAGACAATGGAAGCATGAAAACAGGGAAAATCAGAGGTAGGCAAAAATTCTTTGGATTTCCTCCTCTCCTGTCCAATGACAACATAAAGAAAAAATGACCTTAACACTTGTAAAGGGTGTTCTACATTTATACCCCATCCAGTCATTTACATCTAAATGAATAAAATTAATTAGCATAAAGCTGAATAGATGGCTTCAAAACCATCTATGTTTATGAAGTGGTGCCTTCCATTCACCTAAAAGCAGCATGGAACATTCTTCCTCAATACAGACAGAAAGCACTCCAGCATGATGAATGTGGGGTGAAGTAATGACTGCTATCCTTTCCCTTCCAGTACATCCTTACAACTTCAGTCCAAACATCTACCACTAAAAAGACTTGTTGAAATCTACTGAGGAGATATTCCCCCACTTTTCCACACATTCACTAGTTAGATAGCCCAGTTCTTTAACACTGTCTTAGTCTCAATACTAACTATCCTATTTTCACTGCAGGCATCCCCTTCATTACCTGGATTAACATCTTGCGCAGGAAAGGCATGACAAAAGCAGGGTTCATGCTGCTCAGGCGACCCACAGTACAGATGGCCAGCTCTCGGATTTCAAACACTTGATCATTCAGGGCCACAAAGAGAGCTTGCAAATTCTCTGCCTGGGCAAGGTGAGCATCAAAGCGCTCATCCAGAGAAGCCAACACACAGAAACGTATATCAGGGTCTGCAAGAACACATTTGTTTCTCTTTAAACGCAGGAAGCTCCTGTTCTTATTATTGCTCTTAATTGCAAACTGGCCTCGGAAATTCTTCACAACCTCAGGGAAATGCCGAGAGCTTCCCCAGCATGAGACACTACCCTCAGTGTTTCATACAGGAGAAACAAGGTAGGTCAGCCCAACAAACTTAGTGCTGCTCAGCACTGCCTCGATAACCAGATTAGTATGATGCCAATCTCTTGTACCTACGAGTGGTACATTTGGAGCAGCGCGCAGAAAATGTTGCAAGGCTCCACCTACTTCAAAGGATTACTAAGGGCACAGTTGGAGGATTTTGCACCAATGTTCTATTAATACCTCAAAAATCAAGATCTGGGAAGATAAAACTGGGAGAACTTTTTGATTTATAAAGAGAAACAGCTTAAGTTAGTGGCAAATATGTTCAAATTCAACCTCAGTATCGTCACCTGCTCACATGCTAAAATTAACATGTGGTAAAAGAACCCTTTTCTCTGAACACTGTACTAACCTGGGTCAGTTATTCCAACCACAAGCAGTTTGCTGAGAACATCAGCCACAACCTGCACTGCTGTCTGGCTGACCACATGGGCATGACCACTGATCAAGTGGATGGAGGGTGTGAGCAAACGAGAGCAAGTGCGGGCCGCTTCCATCCGGATCTCCTTGTGTTCGCTGTTCAGAAAGTGATCTGCACAGTGCCGGACAAACTGAGTCAGAGAATGGCCTGCAAAGAAGAAGATGGGGATTTTTAACACAGGCTTACACGCAATTACTGGTCTTACCAGGGAACAGATGTTTAAACAAAGTGCTCTGAGTCTTCCTGCTACTTGTATTCCGATGCACTAGTGTTTATACCCCATACCTCTTGACCCCCTGCTTCTTTATTTTATCTTACCTTCGAACTCAAAGCTACCCAGTGTACGAAGGGCAAGAGTGATGCTACCCACATCACTAGCCTCTGGGATGTTGGTGAGGCTCGGGGAGGCAAGCTGGTGGGCAAGGCCCTTTGGCATGCCTGGATGTCGCAGAGGCTTGTGCATCAGAACGAGGGAGAGCATTTTCAGCAGCCCATCCTGGATATCCTTCTTTAACTGAGGGATCTGACGGCTCAAGTCATACAGCACAGCTGTTAGAGCAGGGCTGAGGGTAAGAAGCGGGCAGACAGTTATTGGAACAGAAATCATGAGGTGCGTATTTCACCTTTTTGCCCATCAGAAGATAACTGTGGGCATTCACAGATCACAGCAACACCTGCCAGCAGAGCACAGAGGTCTTTGTGTGAACTTAGGCACATGAGACGACCTTCTTGTACGAATTTGGTGAGCAAATTGCCAGTATTACAGCTACACTAGGCAATATTGCTAGAGTAATTACAAATCTAAGTGATTCCTTACACTTAGATGCAAAGGCAACTAAATTCATTCCCAGATGGCAACATTAATCTAACCTAAAAAGCTCTGTGCTACCTGGATACGTCCTCCATGCCCTCACATACTAATAGTATCGTGAGCTAGAAAATTTCCCAATAGGAACTGTCACTTCCAAAGATGAAAGAAGCTAGAAGCAAATATTCAGTGCTTCAATTCTCCTTCCCTGCCAATTGGATAGAAAAGAAATGTGCTGGCCTTTAGAAGCTTTCTAAATTTTTGCAGGCTGTTGCTAGATGTGTTTGAGTAGTGGAAAGCAGAGAAGATTGCTTTTGAATTCACTAGTTCTACACAAATATCTCTTTACATAGAGACCAATGCTTGTAAGTAACTCAACAGACACATGAACACTTAAAGCATTATTCTTCTGAAAGTTATACTGACCTTCTGAAAGATCATTTAAAAGCCATAATCTTCCTTCTCAATTTGAAGACTTATAAGGTCTCGTTCTGTATGGCCAACAATGCCATCCAGTGGCTAACAGAAAAATATGGTCCCCTGCCCTGTACTTACCTCAGGCCCACAGCCAGCATAGGCTCCAAAAGCTCTTTGATGTCCTGCTGGATACTGGGCCCCATGGCTCGTGCCAGCATACTAATGCATGTGAAGACTGTGGCATCAACCTGTACAGACTTCTGCCTCCTGGAAATGGACCACATACAAGTTAATTAAGAGGAGCTGCTATTTTTCAAACATCTTTCCTCTTCCCACTCCTGTGTTACCAGTCTTACAGAAACACCTTTAATTTAATAGCATAATTTGATCCCACATCACAAAAGTGATACAAGGAATAAGTGTTTCAGTTCCTTCCTCTAACCTTCACATACTTACTTGTGGGCAAAGTCCTTTGGTGGAAGAGCTGCTTTTATGATTTCAAGGACTTTTGGCAGGTAAGCTTGAAACTCAGACCTCACAGCCACAGAAAGCAAACCCAAGGCCTGGAAGGCTGCGGTTCGTTCCTTCTCCTTCTTCACACAGCTGAGAACATGATTCATGGTGTCTGGAAGATACTGATCAGCTGCCACAAGAGAGAACGATACAGACATTGCTGCTCATTTAGGCTTATACAGTTGCATCACATTTGCAACTAAACCTTTACAATTACAAAACTAGGAACAGACATGCCATATAAAATTTACTGCCATAAGCAACTGCAAACACCTGCCACCATATAATAAAGTTTTCAAAGCCCAGAAGGCTTGAAAAAAATAAATCACCAAAATAAAAGAGCTGTGAGGGGGAAAAAATACCACTGCAACAGGTTTTACACACAAGTAAGATTCAATCATCTTGTTTTCAGAGTGAGTGACTGGAAACTTGGAGTAACCCGAAGTTTATTCCAGCCCACTTAAGAGCAACTTGGTGACTCGCTTCTAGCTCTGACATCCTCCTAAGCTTGTTTGATAAATCAACTGAATTGGCAGGTGTTTGTCATTTTTACTTGATATTTCCTGGCACATGCAATAGAGAAAAGGGAAGACAACTTTGCTGGTAATATTTAAGATACACTGAGGTGGAAGCAAGAGAGCAGAGTTCAACCCTAAGCCTGACATACTGAGAAAAAACAAACAGGAGGTTCTGTCTCTTACGGTGTTTATCACAGCATTCAGACAATAGTTTTCAATCCCATTTTCTTCATCAGAGCAACATTTTGGCATCATATATCCAGTTACACTTATTCAGAAAAAGAAAAAAAAGACTGTCCTCCTACAGAGGAATGTGCTCATCTTACAAGCACCACATTTGTACTGCTGCATTGCCTGTGCAAGCTCATCTGGACCAAAGAGAGCTGGACAACTTCCAGCCCAATTTCAGCAGCATTTCTTACATCCAACCATCTGCCTTGTCACCTGTGAATGCTGAAGGACGGAAAGCCGCCAACCGTGGTAGCAGATTGAGAACAGTCATCTGGATCAAAGAATTTTTGCTGGTTCTGCACTTGAGAACCCACTGGCATACCTGAAAAGAGATAGATTTGGGATTTGAAGGAAGGCCAATGGCAATAGCACACAATCATTTACCACCTGGGTGCTTTAAGGCATTCTACTGACATTTGGCTTCAGAGTCCATCAGAAAGATGGATAATTAAGACAGCTTCCAAAAAGTAAATCACTTGCTCCTGAAGAGACAGTGACAAGGCCAGGATATGCATAATTAATGCGTTTTCACACCTCAATTCAAAACTAGGCAGGATTGCCTGCTAAGTAAGGGCATGGAGGACAATTGCTGTGCAATAATCAGTGTTATGAATGTTGGTAGACAAGTTGAAGAATGAACACTTACTTGATCAAACTTCTCTTCCATTAGATCCCTGCAGCATCGACTTTCCACCAATGTAGATTTTGCTGGGACAGGTGAGGTTGCAAAACCCATGATTCCTTGGTGAGCACTGTACCCCAGAAGTCCAGCCAAAGCATTTGACTGAGAGGGCTGAAGAGACTGGAAGCTAGTGAAGGGAGTGATGTGACGAGGTTTGGTACTGAAGCCCATCAGGTCTTTGCAGTACTTGTCATGCACAAGCTGCTGCTGAGTGATCTCTTCCATTTCCTCTCTAAGGCGCTGGATAAAGTAGAAAAGCATGTTTTACAATAAAACCCCCAAAACATAGCTGAATAAGAGGTTCCCAACACTGTGCTACCCACATCTCTTGAGCAGCATCCTGTATAACTGATATCCAAATGGCTGTACGGCCTTAACTATGCAAAATCCAGCAAAAATATTTGGGTACCTAACACACACAGAGTCCTCATTCCATATAAAATTCTTTTTCATTGTAATTAATCCAGTTGATAGAACTTTCCATCAGTTTAATACCTACTCAGCCCAAACCAGTCACTGCTATTTCTCTGACACACTTCGATTTGTAATGCTCCAACTCCTTGTTTAGATGATTTTTTAGCCCAACAACCCCATTTCAAACACAATGGAATATTTTCACAGATTGCTGAGTTGCTACACATTGTCAATCAAGCCGTAGTCCCCATATTGTTCATCTGCTCACCTCTCCCTCCATACTGCTGATTCTCACTAGCTCATTGAGGATCAGTAAGGCACCATGGATTCGGTCATCACGGTTCATTCCTTTCTCTTTGGCCAAAGTCTCATCAAAGCCCTTCTCAGCCTCTTCATATGTGTGCTTGGGGGAAAGAAAAAAATCTCAGTGATCATGCAGAAACAAAGCCTGTGGAAATAAAGTCGTACTGCCAGTCAACAGTTCCTGATGGCCTATAATTTTCCAAGAGTAGCCACAAGCCTCAACTGAGTAATAACAGAGTACAACACCACAAATTCAGATTCACCCAGAAGCTGTGGACTCTCTGCAAAGCGCTTTCAACAGCGCTAATAAAACAGCCAGTCAACCATGCCATGGTATAAACTTCACCAATATCTACATCACATATTTGACTATGAGGAATGAATGAAGTTCACAAAACTTGACTGCACTGTGCAAACCTTATTTGATATTATGAAGACTGAATTCATGTGACAATGGCAGCAAAGCTAAGCTTCAGCTAAAAGAATCCTTACCCTTTCCACTCATGTTTTACCCACACTAATAAAACCATCTGCTAGTAAGAGGCAACAACAGACAGATGATTGCATGGCTGTAAAATTAGGTCAGGCCCAACAGCTGAAAATGAGTTGCAGATAGAGCAATGGATTCTTGATGGAGTTAAGTCTCTCAATTATTTTTACAGTGGGCTAAAGGAGCTACTAATTTTGTAAGCCATTGTATTTTCAATCCTTTCAAGGGGAGACACTTTTCTACTGACAGTCAGACTGACAGACAAGAGTGACACAGGTTCTTCTACAGTTCTTCTAAGAACTCACTTAGAGAATGCACTGTATTATGAGGAGCTGCTTCAAAACAAAGTTATTTTCTTACTCTGTACCACTGGGGCTTCTGCATCTCTTTTGGCTCCCGTTGAGTGGTGAGGATAAGGCAAGCTCTTAAGGCAGAAACAGCTCCCTCTCGGATGGCCTGTTTGGGATCCCACACAGCCACAAATATATTGTCAAAGAATGGCTGCACTTGTTGGAAGAAGAAGGTAGGCACGCTGATTGCCAGCTCACGCAGGACAAGAACCTGGAGGTGGAGACAGAAACAGGAAAAATCTGTGAGGATGAGCACCCATAAACAAACCTGGTAACTTCTAGAATGTAATATCATTTATTTAGACTATCAATGTCTGTGAGACTGAGCTGTTTTCAACTCTGTACTTAGCTCCTAGCACAGTGGTGTCTCAATCTTCTTTAATCACTGGGCTAAGGTAGAAGCAATGAAGTGAATGCTGTATCTGCCATGAGAGCATCAGAGATTCTCAGACATAGACTGGCAGCCATTTAGATCCTGACAAGAGCTTTCCTGCAGCTTTCTGTGCACATCTCCTCCTACTATTAATTAATCCTCCCCATTCCAAGACAGGTGAAGATAAAAAGAGATTACTCACAGCTGCATGTCTTCGACCTTCATTCCTGTCAGCTCCCAGCCATTCCAGAGCTCGTTTCACCTCAAACTCCACATACTCAGCTGTGAAGGTGTCACCAGCCATTGCAAGCCGCCCAATGGCCTTGGAGGCCATCTCCATTACAACAGGGTCATTCGACGGCAAGAGGTTCCTCAGGTAGTTGGCAAACCTGCCAATACGGGTGGCATTACCTCCTTCAACACCAATAAGGCTTGCTGTAGGGAAAGGGAGCAATGCTGTAGGCTCTTCCTAAGAGTCAGTTAGGCAGACAGCAGATAATCCCTGGAGGAGAGTTAGTATTCCCTATCCATTCCTTAAAGATTCCCATTAACTCCTCCTACACTGCAAATCCACAGGGAAAAAAAAAAAATCTAATAATCAAGGAAAGGGCCACCATTCTTGAGCCTAAACTTGTTAAGTGGGCAGGAATATGCATCCAGTAGCTTCAGAGATTTCCCCCCCACCCCCCCATACCTTTTTAGTTTAAATGAGAAAAAAATAAAGATTCCTGGCATAGCAGACCCATTCTCAATAGAAAGGCATCCATCCACACACAACTATTACAGCTGATCCACTATAGGAGAGAAGTTGAAGGCTGAATGGACCAAGGAAACTTTTCTCCTCCTCAGCCCTAAAGGTAGTCTCTCCTGGCCAGAGGAAGGCTCATTGGCAGGTGTCAGTGCAGGCAGCAGCTTTCACTGCTGGTGCCTGACTTGTACCTGCTCTGTAGATAAAGAGGCCATCAGTTTCCAGGGCTAGCACCTCTCAACAGCACTAAATTCACAGAAACAATTTCAAAGTGATACTGTCAGCTTAATATCAGATGTTGCCAACAAAGATTTCTCTAACTATGGGGCTTTGATTGTCTTCAGACATCTTGGGACTGGACGATTATGTCTGTGAGCCTAAACTGTAAGCACCTCCTGTTCAGTTGTTAAAGTAATTGCTACGAAAGAGGCTACTCACTTGAAAGGCAAAATATTTCTGCAGGCTGATTTCCCTAAGAGTCAATATACAGGCAGCTAAGCCATGTCACAGCAAAAGCACAACCACAGCAGCTGATGAGAATCAAAGCAGAAGCTACGTGAGCCCCTCCCAGGATAGAAGCTGCTGCTACGGAGTTGGGTAAATTTAAATACCAAGAATCAATCTCTTCAGATGGAGGAGAGCTGAGAAAGTCAGTTCACTCTGATACATGTAGATGGGCAGCACAAACCGTTCTCAGCTAAGCTTGAGAACAGAAATTTCACGTGCTCAGCACTCATATTTGATGCTTGACTCCCAGAAGAGCTCAGGGCTCATTAAGCACCAGGTTTTCAGCCACTCTCAGTGCTCAGTAGCTCCCATGCTGGCACTTATAGATAGATTTTCAGAGCCCAGCAACTAGCACACACCCAGCATACTGAGCAGTCAGACGCAACATCCCAATTATAAAAGCTCATTCCTTTTGAAACCCTGCTTCTAAAGACAGACGCATGAAGAGAAAACTCACCAGAGTCATTAAGCACTTTCACTCACCTATAGCCAGAATGCCACCCTTCCTTTCATTTGCATCAGAGCTAGAGACCAGCTCAAATATATGATGGTTCAACTGATCATAAAACCTGGTAGATTCTTCCTGACTCATCTGTAAAAGCAAAATGTTCAAATTGGCTTTCGGCATTCTCTCCCCCCTTCCTATCCCAAAACCTCCATAAAGACAATGCTTCTTAAGTCACTTAAAAAGAAGTTAAATCAACCATACACTGCAAACACAAAACATCATCTCTTTTTTATGCTCTAGACGTGTCAAGATATTTATTCTGGTGCTCAACCACCCATCTGTGTCACCAGCTCACTCACCTCTCCTACATGCTGAGGTCCTACATGCTGAGGCAAAGCAAGCTCCATGCTGTGCCCCACCTCCTCTTCCATATTCCAGCTTCCATATTCCAAAAATCTCCATCTCCAAAGTACCCAGCCCACATCCTACACTCCTATGATAAACCAAGGATAAATTCGCTCATTTGCAGCACTCACTTCGCGGAGCTCCATGGTGACATAATGCTGCAAGTCCTTGGCAGCTTTCGCCCTCGTCTCTTCACTGCGACTCTTCAAGCCATTGGCAAATTGTTGGAGGATGGACACAGTGCCCGACATGATGGTGCTGTCTTGGGGCTCGGGGGCATCAAATCCTGTAAATGCTTCAGAAAAACACTTCTTTCTTACTGCTTTCAGCTATTGAAATATCTCAGCTTCTTTCTTAATGTTGCCTGTTACCAAAACACGCATCCTATTGCATGCAAGGATGCTGCGCCACTAAAGCATAGAGTTAAAAGTAACGACTATATTCCTCAGGCCTTACAACGCTGTGGTAAAACAGAATACCTTGACCCCAGCCTACTTGCTCCCTAGCTCCTCATATACCAAAATATGCTCCAGATGCCCAAACCCATGGTTATCCAATTCTAAACAAGCTGAAAAACAGCAGGATGAGATTAGGGTTTACAACTGCACTCTAATAAATAACACAACCATTCCCATGATTATAGCTATCATATCCGATTCCTCCTTGAAAACTTTCAACCTAGTTTCTCCACAGAAATTCCAGCCTTATGCCAGCACAAGGAAGACTCAGCACTTGGGGCCTGGCAAGTGTTACATTCTCAGTAGATATTTAGAGATGGGAAGTCTACTTATAGCAACACTGATCATTGCAGCAGGATGTTTACTATCACACCACGTAACCCAACTTTATCATGAGTCTTTCTTTATGTGGAAAATATGTTGGAAGCCAGACCCCTCCCGATTTCCACATTACATAAACCCAAACCCAGCACTTGACAGAAAGGGCCCACAGCGACACACGGCACCGAAACTTCAACTCCTTCCTTAAATATCCCCGCGCAGGGACACAGATCCCCCAGGACGAAAGCGTGAGGTGCCTGCAGGGCTGCCCCGCGGCTGGGAGCCAGGAGAAGCTCCCCCAGGCTAACAGCGGCCCATGGCCGCGGCCCCACCGCCGCCAGCCGGGGTGTCCCTGCGCACGGCTCCCTCACAGCCGCGCTGGCGGAAGGACGCGACAGCCGGCAGGCCTGAGCCCGCGGGGGATGCCGCCGCCGCAGCTCCACAGGCCAAGGCTGAGGGAAGAGTGAGGTGAGGTGAGGGCGGGCGGGCGCGGGGCCTCAAGCAGGCGGCTCCGGGCGGGGACCGCGGCACGGGGCCGAGCGCCCGCAGGAGCACCGGTGCCGCTGACAGCGCGCAAGGCGGCAGCGCGGCCGGCACTGAGGCGGGAACGCGCGGAAGGAGGCCGTGACGGGAGGAAGGGGACGGCACTGCCGAGGGGAGGCTCCGGAGCCGCACTCACCGCCTCAGCGCCGACCGCCACCGGCTGCCCTGCTGTGGGCCCCGCGCCCTGCCCTCCACCCGCGCCTGCCGGGCCGGCGAGCCAGCGCTGGCCAATAGCGCCCCAGAACGGCTTTGATAGACACAGCCTCTGACCAGTAGAAAAACAGCTACGGGGAAGGAGCGCTCGGAGCTCCGCCCCTTCTCCCGCGGCACAGCAAGCTAAGACCCTCCAATCATCAAGCCAGCCGGGAGCGAGTGGCAGTACAACTGACCAGTGAGAAGGCTGGGCATGCCTGATTGGTGCAAAGTCCACTATAGGTCCGCCCCGCAGACGCCGGCTGGCTTCCGCCCTTCCCTAATAACTGCCTGCCATATACGCATGCGTAGAGGCAGGCTGGTGCCGCGCTCGGTGTGCGCCGCTGAAATGTGTCCGGCTGCCCACATCAGGGTCCGGGCCGGGCTCGGCGGCAGGCCCTCCGGTACCGAGGAGGCGAGTTTAGCAGCGCTGGTGTGTGCTTCGGAGTGACCTCCGGTCCCCGCAGCTGTGGTGGCGGCGTGGAACGTTTAATGCTCGCTCTGTGCGCTGCTCTGGTTCGCGATCCTCCGCGGAACCTCCTGAGCGTGGCCGCTGAGGTGAGGGAGGAGGAAATGGTCTTTAGAGGCAGGCGGGAAAGGGCGGTGCGTGTCGTTACCTCAGGTGCGGCCATGGCGGCGGTAGCGGCGGCTTTTTCTCCTCTCTGGGTCCCATTGCCGCTGGGCTAATGCGCGGCCCTTCTTCTTCCAGGTGCTGCTGCTGCGAGACGGGAGAGCATGGGGCCTGCAGACCCGGCGCAGAAGATCAGTGTTAGCGCTGAGAGCCCCCGCGGCAGCGAGAGGAACGACTCCGGCTGCGCGCTGGCGGGCGCTGAGAGGGTCCCCCCTGGTAGCTGGAGACAGAAGTGTGCGGCCTATGTGCTAGCGCTCAGACCGTGGAGCTTCAGTGCCTCTCTCACCCCTGTGGCTCTCGGCAGCGCTCTGGCGTACCGGGCTGAGGGAACGCTAGACCCTGGGTTGCTGGTGGGGAGCGCCGTGACCGTCTTGGCTGTACACGGAGCCGGCAACCTAGTGAATACCTACTACGACTTCTCCAAAGGTATCGATCACAAGAAGAGTGACGACAGGACATTGGTGGACCAGATTTTGGAGCCTCAGGACGTAGTCCGGTTTGGAGTGTTCCTTTATACTGTGGGCTGTATCTGTGCTGCTGGGCTCTATGCTGTCTCAACGCTCAAACTGGAGCACCTGGCCCTAGTTTATTTCGGAGGACTTTCCAGCTCCTTCCTTTACACTGGAGGTAAGCACTATATCCTGTTTGCTGTAAACCTGAGCTTGAATGTGTCAGAATGAGTTGACTTCTCAAGGGTTTCTAGAAGACACAAGTGATGTATCTAGTTAACTGCCCTGCAAATATTTGATGGTATTTCCTGGAATCCTCGGACTTTGCCGTTGGTTGCTGTGGGAAGATGCACACTAAGTTCTTCAATTGGGAAGTGATGTTGAGACATTGTTATTTACATACGTGACTTTAGATGCTCATCAGAACCACTGCTGCAACATTTTATGATGTGTATCTCGTCTCCCTCAGCAGTACTGCTCACTGCACGTTTTCTTTCCCATTGGTGGAATCTGTTACTTTGTTTTGAAATGTTTTGTTGTTCTCTAGACGGAGCCTTGTGAATGTGAAGCAATTTGTGTTTGTTTTCAGTAAGAGAAGGATGTTTTTAGTGATTTACTGTGCTGGGCAGGAAAAGGAAATCTCGGTTTCAAACTGAGTCCAACTTTCAAACAGTTATGTTAGCTTTCTTGAAAGAATCTTGTCAGTTTTGCGTTTTGTTCTGAGCATTTTTTATGTTTATTCAGGGTCAGGTTTTAGTATGGTCACATTAAAGAGTACCTTATTTCTACAGTTTTCTGCAGATTTCTGCAGAAATAGATACTTCTAGATGTAAAGATGGGTATTAGAGCCTGGCCCTTAGTTTCTGTTACATTGTTTGAATGAAGAAATTGAGAAGCTGCGTTTCCTTGATTATCTTTGGAAAAAAGAGATAACATCTTTTTTGGATGTAGCTATGTGTGTGTTGGTTGTTTTACAATACTTCTGTGGAAAGGGCTGATCTGTTGTATTGTCCATTCTCTTGTCATTTCGGTTGTTTGATGATGCTTCATTTTATTCTTGTGTCTTGCCACAGGAATTGGATTTAAATATGTTGCACTTGGAGACGTGGTGATCCTGATCACCTTTGGGCCCTTGGCTGTCATGTTTGCCCATGCTGTGCAAGTTGGTTATCTGTCTGTCTCGCCACTGCTCTACGCTATCCCACTAGCACTCAGTACTGAGGCCATCCTGCACAGCAACAACACACGGGACATGGAGTCTGACCAGCAGGCGGGTATTGTCACCCTGGCTATCCTCATCGGTCCTGCCTTCTCCTATGTTCTCTACACCGTGCTGCTCTTCTTGCCCTACCTGATTTTCTGTGTGCTGGCCACACGCTATACCATCAGCATGGCATTGCCACTCCTTACCATCCCGATGGCGTTTTCACTGGAAAGGCAGTTTCGGAGTCAGAATTTCAACAAAATCCCTCAGCGGACAGCCAAACTCAATCTCCTCCTGGGCCTTTTCTATGTTTTTGGTATTACACTAGCACCAGCTGGTGCTCTGCCCAAACTGTAATGGGAGCTGCAGAGCCAGGCCTCACAATTCAGTATTAATGCTCATTAGTGGTGGTTGATGTGGGTAGATGACCTGTTACGGACAGTTGGAAGAACGGAGTAACTGTCTTGAGCTGTTGATTGTCTGTGAATTCTGTAATTGCTGGTCTTGGATAGCTTGTCCAGCAGACTTTAAAAGGGGGGCTTATCAGTTCTTCAGGAGTGAACTGTGCAGCTTTCAGGGGAGCAAAGTGATGTGAAGACAAGGAAACTTAAAGAACTTCATCCTTCTGCCACTGAGTTCTTTTACTGTTGACTCAATGAAAGTAAGATTGAGCCTCCAATGTAAACTCTGTTCCCTTCACAAGCACAGTGATTGCTTATATGACTCCCTTTTCTTACCAAGGTCAAGGAGTCCAGTGTCTCCTCTGTGGTAAACAGAAAACACTGCCAAATGCTTAGCATCACAACAATGTAGGGTGCTATTACTTCACTCCCTTCTGAGCATAGTTTATCTTCATCTGTTGTATAGTTTAATTTTTGTTATTTTTATTTTTTTTTTCTCCTAGCCAAATTTGGAGCTTTTGCTTCCAAGCCCCTGAAATGTAGTAGACACTGATTCATTAACTCTTGCTTCTGCTTGGTCTAGACATTTCAAAGTTGCGCATCTCTGTGGGATGTTGGTGCTGAAATAGAGCACAAATAACCCACTGCACATACTTCAAGCCGAACCCAGTAAATATATATTCTGCTACAAAAGCTGAAGCTGTAACTGTAAATCAGGCACCTGAAAAGCCCTCAGTGCATAGAAAAACAAACGGTTTCCATTTTTGCATTTGCTTAGAATTTACTCTCTGAAATGGCAGTTGCCGGGGGAGTCGACAAAGCAGCAGATTTCTCTGGATATGGGTTAATGGATGCAGGAAGAACAAATTCTTAGTTTCAGCAAAATAATATTTTTTTCTATTGTCATTCTCTGTTTATTTAGAGGCCCAGTGAAATAGTCTTGCTGTAAGAAGCCCCCTTGAGCAAAGGAGAAAGATGCAGGGTTAGAAAAAAGAAATCAGGATTGTTGCATTGGCTCTGCCTAAAGATTGGGACTGGAAACAGGAAGAAAGGATTTTTGTTAACAGGTTTTTTCCTGATAGAGTCCAGAGTTTGTGTGACTGAAACACATTTCAATGTTAAGTTAGCTCTGAAGTGAAGTTCCCCACCTCTATTTTTTTTTTTTTCCTCTGTACACCTTATGGTGGCATTTTGTTTTCTCCTGCAGATCTTGCCCCTTGATGTTCATGTGGCTATTTGGAGAACTGATTGTTTCAGCAATTATGTAGCAGTGTGAAAAACATGCCAAGTACACTGGGAAAGAAGTGTGGCTTGCAGCGCAAAGATGAATTAGATCTATGCCACATTGCTCAGTGTCAACTGAATTCCCTGCTGTATTGAAGAAAAAGTATTTGTTTCCTGTATGCAGGATTTTGGTGAAAAATTTGTTTGCAGGAGTTGTGTAAAGCTTTAGAGGAATTGGGTGTTGAACTAAAGCTGCTGGTGCCTGGATTACAAACTTGCTTTTGAACTAAGCAGGAGTGTGATAACCAGTATATGAAGGGCATTTAAACGTGAGCAATAAGCTAGCATAGGGTTATCCTGCATCTGACATAAGTTATGCCGTTGTGTGTTCATCTGAGTGTTGCATTAGTGTGTTGTACTGACAGTAATGGAGCTGAGTTGATGGTACAAGATTACGTGGCACAGCTATTGAAGTGACTGTTTTCATGGCTTTGTGTTATCCAGTGTCACCCAGCTGTTGGTTTATTGCTTTACAGCTGTGCTGTGCTCAAGGGGAAAGATTCTTTCTAGGTGTATTTTGAACCACAATTTCATCTTTTATTAAAATCAGGCAGATGATGTCTCTGGTCTGACTGGAGAATCTGACTTCAGCAACTGTGTGCTCTTTTCTACAGCAAAATACTTTTCTAGAGGAGAAGTTCAGCACAGCTGGATGGAGAAGATCTGTCCAAATGGTTCTGGAAACTTGTCAAATCAGATACACAACACAGTATCTGCTGTTACTACTTTCTGAGCCTATGGAGTAAAGAAGAGCCTGGCTCTGAGACATACTTCATTTTGCTGTAAACCGAAAGCTTTTCTGTGGATATGGACTGGGTTGGTGATTCTGTTAACCTTGCAATTGCAGATACGTGGATGTATTAGGTTAATCCCAGCTTGGCTTTGTTGCTACCCTGTGTAGCAGCTGTGTGCTTTATTTCATGATAGCTTGGGTTTGTATAGCTGAAAGACTGAATAGTTACTTTCTTTTTTAACTACTCCTTTTACATAAACTACTCAAGCTAAATTCCTTAAGGGAGCTAATACTTGGCTCATGTTTTTGATAACAGTAATTGTAACAGTGGAAAGATCTAGGATATAATCTTTGGTGGAGTAATGTATTAACTCTAGTTGCATCCAGGCTACCCTTTACCAGCAGGGAGTAGCCCCCTGCCTAGGATGTCTGCTTACTGCTGGAGAGGACCAGTGCTTTTTGTTAGAGATGAAGGAAGAGCTCAGTAGTACCTGCATGTGTTTGTGGAACACTTGTCAAGGTGGGGATTCAAAGCATTTTAATAGTAAGAACAAGGTGGAAATTCAGTAATTCCTTGCTAGCAGATGCTGATTGTCTCTAATTCCCTGTCTGTGAAAAACAGTATCATTCCAGGTTCTTAAGGATATTAATAGCACATTCTTCACCATGGCTTTGAAGAAGTTATTTAACTTCTCTGTGTCTCAGAAAACAGCTAATTTTTGCCTACCTCACAGGGATGCTGAGCTGACATCATAGCTTTGAAAGTAAGAAGTGTATGCTTTTCAAAAAGCATGTTTAGTACTAGAAAACCTGTTAGGTATGAACTAACCTAACAGGTGACTTAACCAGTGTAAGTACACCAAAATAATCTCCTCATAGATGCTGAGTAGCAAGGGAGGTTCCTTTATAGGTTTGTTTTGTGATGAGGAGGCTGGGTCTCTTTCTCTGCCCCTCTTCTCCCTGTCTCATGCTACTTTCCCTCACTATAAACTTCTTAAACTCCTTTCAGGTCTCTCTTGAGCTGTATTGCATTGTGATGAGTCTACACTGGTAGATGAGCAGATCTGTAGCCTTTCTGTTAATGCATCCTAAAGCACCTCCTGGCCTTTCTTCTTCAATAAAGTCTCCGAATGTTATTCTGTTAATTATGTGTGTTAATTATTTTATATCACTCCAGTTGTATTTTTGCACATCTTCCTGGAAGGAGGAGGGTCTTTGTGTGCTGTGTGTTTAAGTGCATGAAAGATCATACTCTTCTTGTGTTAAGTCCTGTTTTGAATTGCACAGTCCTGTCCTTCAGTATTGTTGGGTAAAATGTTCAGTAGCAGTGATTATCTCATACTAATGGCAGATTTCAGAGTGGTTTCAATGTTTTCATCAATGAGGAGAATTTTGAGAACAGAAATGGTGTTCAGCATTTGTAAGGAGGTTTCAGCTAAGCTTTAAATCTTTAATAAAGATGGACTTTTTTCTTCACTTATGTGCTCTGCCATTCTTCCAGTGCCATGATCTCTGCTCCTGATTTGCCATGATCTCTGCTCCTGATTTGCAATGATCTTATTGCACAGGACTGTGACAATATAATGCCTTCCCATGTGTGTCATAAGTTAGCCTAAAACATGTTTTGAAATTTTCCTCTCTTGGTTACTGGTGTTGTCTACTATACAAATGCATGTACAATTGGCTTCAGGAGACTAAAGGAGACTTCTCTTATATGCTTTATCTCATGTTTTCATATGTGGTTAAAGTGGTTCAAACAGTCTAGAGAGATGTCTTGACTGTGCCACCTCTATTGTCTGTGTTGCACATAGCTGAAAAGAGATTCAAAGATAATTTGATGAGTGTGATTTCAAGTTTTGTTTCTAGTTTAAAATCCATCTGAGTAGGAGGGAATGAAAGAAGCTCCTGCAGTAAAGTTTAGTGACTGTATACCTTTGTGGAGCTAGTGCTTTCGCTTGCAACGCTCTCTTGCTGTCATTTTCTGCTTTGAAGTGGTTTCCTGTTTGGGCTTGCAGGACTTTCTGTGGTTATGAGGCAGCTAGGCCTGGGAAGTATTTGTCTGCCTGAGATGCAGAACAGGTCCTGAGGTCATAGCATTTGGGGATGATTTTAGAGGGTAAAATACATAATACTGTGGCATCTAGATACACATGGGTTGTGCTTGAGGATCCTCCCAAAGAAACTGCAGAAACCAGCCTGCGGAGTAACCTTTTTAGCAAGACTTTGTTGGGTATTTTGTTATGACTATAATTGTTCTGCACTTGCTCTTAAGACGCATTTTAATGCTTTGTCTTGTTACAGGCCGCGTCTGTTAGTAGTCAGCTTAAACTCATCTTAAAGAACCTGGACCTCTAATAGAAAGTGTGTAGAGATTTGCAATTCATGCACCATTGAACACCTTTTTGTGCAGGGCCTGTGTAGGTGGAGGCTGTAATTCTGGTTGTCTGCAGGTGGCAGCATAGCTCTTCACTGCTGCAACACCCGCTGATACCTGTGCTCTAGCCTGAGACATCCTCTGCCCGGCTGACCCGGGCCACTGTAGAGTCCCAGAACTGCCCACAGGCTAAAATACCTGATTCACCATGAGAGGCGGACCAGATTCTGTTCTTCCTGCTCCTCTGCTGTTCCATGAGGCTGATCCACAATCCTTTCGCTTTTTGAGTGGCAGAACGCTTTTATGTAGCAGACTATTGTTGTTGTTGGAGGAAGGAAGGGTGCCTCTCCTTGCACTATGGTTTTAGGGGGTGCCCTGGCTCAGGTCACTGCATTGTTCAGCACATTTGGCTTATTTGGGAGGATGTTTTTTTTTACAGCCATGATGGCTATGAATTTTTGAGGGTATTTTTCTCTCTACAGCCATTGGGTCAAAATTTTTCACGATAATGGAGGTGGAGACTTTCCAAATGTGTATGTAAAACTGCCTCATGCTTTGTCTTTTCAGGAATTCATGTTAGCTGTATTTGCAAGATTTTTTTTTTTAGTGCCTGTCTAGTTGTACCTTATTTGGTCCCTGGTGTAAGGAAACTTGGAAGGTAAATGGCTGCAGATGAATTTCTAACGTGTAGATTATGTCTGGTGAGATGCTTCTGACCCAGACAGGTAATGGCAGGAGTGGGCATTTGAAGAAAGCCAGCTGCCTGTATCTTACATTTTTGAAGCCTTTGCTGATGGCTTAGTAGGCTTATTCTGGTTAGATGCTGAGAGCTGAGCTTTCAAAAGAGTGTGGGTAAGCTATGCATAATGGGTAGTACACTCATGTGGGGAAAAAAAAAATGCAGTGTCTGCACACTCTGAGATGTACTTCTGTTCACTCAATTGCTTTTAACACATTTTGAATCAATGGTGGAAAATCTTAATATTTTTATAGTGGTTTTAGGAGCTTGGACTACATCCTTCCCATTTCTTGGGTGAGCAAACCGAGTCACTGGTGCTTAATCAAGTAAGAGTACATAAGAGTTCTCCTTTCCAGTCTGGTACCTTATTAACTAGGCTTTTCCCTTCACATACCTGTTTGTGTTTTAGGTCAGTCGTAGATATTACTTAAATCACCTTTGATTGCTTTAGACCTTTATACTGGAGTTTTGTGCTGGCTCAATTATGTATTTAAGAAATGAAATGCTGCTCTGGCTTTTTAAAGCTGTTTTTCAGTTGAAAGTGGAGCTAAATATCTAACCAAGATCTAAAATCTGTAGCTCCCAGAGCTGCTAAAAAATTCTTAAGCTTCAATAAAACCCAGCACAGCAGCTTATTGCAGCTGTATGTCTAAAGGAAACATGCCCAGCGCTGGACAGGGTAATGCCTGTGTTTTACTGCCTAAAATAAGGTTTTTGCTCTTCTGTGTAACTCAGAGTAAGACCCAAAATGAATGTGTATTTAAGTTTTCTTTTATACCTTCTGATGTTAATCCTCAGCACTTATTCTTTCTGTATAGTTGCCTTTCTATACAGCTAGATTACAGGAAAGCCCTTGTTCTAACCCAGATGTTTCAGAGGCCACATGGGTTTGTCTGAATAAGAAATACTTGAAGGGCATAGTTCAGCATTCCTGTGGGGTCAGCTTATTTCCACATCCAACTCTCACTGATCTGCAGGCACAGTGGGTTGCTGACCAAGTTTATCTATTCCCTTGGAAGGAAGCTTATGCTTGGGCCATCTGTCCCAGAATTTGTGCTTGCACTGTCTTGAGAGAGAAGTTCATACACTGGAGTTCACAACCTCTGCACACAAAGACCCAAATAGTTCTTAAAACCAGAACAAACTCAAACAGGAATAACCCTGCCTGTTCTCTGCTGACTTCTCGTCAGGCTGCCAAGGACAGAGTGCCTTGAAGAATTAAAAATCTATGGCACCATTGTGTCACTTTCTCATGAAAACAAGGAGGAGAATCTGGTCATTAATCAGATGGGTCTGTCAGTAATGGATCAAGATGAACATGCTGGGTGATAGATATGTCACATTGTCAGGGAGCAAGGAAAGCAGTGAAAACCTTGCTAAAATGCAGGGTCTGGCATGCTGCTCCAAGAGCTTGAAAGTGAGGAGAGCTTAGCAACAGGAGTTTGGGGTCTGTCTCCTTCTATATTTGGCACCTTTCAGCTTTCAGATGTCTTGTCCTAGGCTAGACAGTACTGGGCAGCTCTGCTGCTCTGCCAGTGGTTTTAGGTGTTCATTATGGTGGGAGATCCCAGCATCTGCTCTTTGGTTTATGCTAGTCAGTGTCCAGTTTGTTAACTAAGAAATGCTGAATAGCATTTTTAATAAAGCAATAGCAATTTTAATAAAGGCAGTTTTAATAGACTCTTCTTTCTTCCTCCTCTTCTAGGGCAGAATGGAAAGTTCTTGTAGGCAGTGGTTTGATTTGTGTGGGAAACAGTGCCTTATCACTGATTTAACACAAGTATAAAGATGATGCATGTTTTTAGTGTCCCATTAAGCAAAAAAACAAGCCTGCTCCATGAATCAGCTGCCCTACTAGTGGTAAGGGAATAAACTGAATGCTTGTTGCATATAAGGGACAAATTCAGGCAATTTACATCTCATGCAATGTTTGCAAATAAGGCTGTGAAATATTATCACACTGTGGGAAACAGGCAGTTTCTCAGACTTTGACCTAATGGAAAGAGGGTCCAATAAACCATCTTCTCAGTCTTGTTAGCCATTGTCCCAAGGGTTGATGAAATGACTTCAGATATATTATAAATTACTGTTATGTAGCATAATGCTACAGTTGAGCCATATTTTAACCTGTGGGGGATAGGTCTACTGCTGTAGAAACCTTAGCTCTGGTCAACATAAATAAAGGAAAGGTTGGGAATAGCATGCTAGAGATTCATGTGCTTTTACTTTTGTGTGTTTCTAGAGCTCCATAAAACCTTAAAAGAATACTTGGTTCTGTGCCATACCATTTTTCATCTGGTCTTCCTTCTTTCTTAGATTAGTTCTTAAGTAGAAGTTAGTTAGCCACCCAGGAACACAAAGCTTCCTCCGCAGCGATGTGCTGCAGGCTTTCTATGAAGTTGCTTTCTGCATGCACTCCCTGCAACATCCCTGTTTCCAGGAAAAGGTGGAACAGTTGCACATGATGCAGGGAGCAGGATTAAAGGGAAAGGTCAAGAGGGAGTTGGAAAGGACAGTTACATATTAATGAACTTCAGAAGATGAAATCCTGTCTGCCTTTGCACCAAAAGATTTTTCTTCCTCCCCTATCTCCCCACTAGCATATGAGGTGGGAATCACTCACTGTTTTTTGAGCGACAGTGGGACAGCATAGCAAGCAGAGCTTCTTTGCCTCTGTCCTCCTTTCAGCAGTGACAGCCTGATTTCTAAAATCCATATCCCAAATTACTTAGTTTTCAAGGATTTTAATTTGTTCAAATACAAGAGAGAAGATGAACTGGGGAAGCTGAACCAAAACTACTCCAGGTTTTGTAGC
>WYDI02144065.1:0-51075 GCA_009867235.2 Psittacus erithacus
CTTTTTTTCTGATGGGCTATATTGCCTGATGAGATCTGTCCAAAAGCACTTTGCTGACAAATAACTGATCCTTTGACCACTGGTCTGCCTAGCTGTTGAGTTATAACTTTTAACTTCTTTTTTTTTATATTCTTCTGCTTGCAATTGCATAACATTCTGGAATGTCTTTTCCCAGCAGAATTTTCAAGAAAGATCACAGTAATAGAGGTCATCTGTGAATGTGATGAAAAGTCTTATAGGAATCACCATGCCCCAATGTCACTGGAGGTGTGAGCTTTGCTATGATTTTATTCCAAGCTTGCAGAGGTCTTATTCCTAGTATATGGCTCTTTTTTATTTAATTTTAAATTTGGAAGCAAATGCTAAGAAGATCATTTTACAGGTGTCTGGACATTATTTATTAAAATATTTTTCAATTTAAAAAAAGATTATATTAAAAGAAAATATAGTATCACTGCCATTGAGAGTACCCATCCTATTTTATAATTAACATTTTATTATCATAAGAAGCCATCAGCAAGCTACAGTATCATGCACATATTCATTGCATTACACTTTACTATTAGTTAATGATCTCACTTTGTTTTATTTCACAGCAGTCACAAATAATTCATTACATGACTTCCATATTATGATAACACAAGATTACATAATATGGCTTATCAGGATTTGATGTGGTCTATTTTTGACATAGACTGTTATATATTTTTTCTCATGCATGGACATTACACAGTTTTCCTAGGTCAACTTATCCTCTTTTTGTGCTGTTATGAAACATCTTGATATTTTCAACATGAACAGAAGATAACCACCCAATTTACTAGAGAGGAAAGAAGATGTTTGCAGTACACTAGAGAAATAATTTAAAAGTAGCACTCTTCACCAGTACTGTTTGTTTAGATTGCACTCACTTTGGAGCAGGGACTCATTCAGTATTATTTCATGCTAAGACATTTACAGTATTTTGCCTGTAAAACATACAATTGCAATAATATTTGCATCAGATTCATGCAGGTTTTTTTTCCTCTTCCCCTCCCCCAACGTTTTATTTTTCTTACTGTAGCTGTGGTCTCACTCCTACAATGCAAAATATCCTAAAGGCAAGATGACACTTGGGGCTGGAAATGGCTTTTTTCTTTTTTTTTTAAATTTTTTCTTTGGTTTGATTTTATTATCACTCTTCAGTAACTTCTTCAAAATTATACTTTTATCTTATAAATGTGAGCATACTGACTTTGTGGGTTTGAAGACCAGTAGGGCACTATTAAGGGTCTCATAGGAGTCACTTTTAAAAAGTCATTCACAAGAATTTAAAAGAATGCAGAGTTATGTCCACCGGTTTTTGCTCTCTCCTGAACCCAGCTCAAAAAGAGGAATTTCCAGATGCTGTTGAGGAGTGCCTATGTACTTTGAACTGTTCCAGACAAAATGTTAATTACTCAAAGTCAATATCCTCTTCTGTAGGATGCCTTCATCAAGACACTCTAGTATGTGGCATAAATCAGGCCCTGTGTTGTGCTGTCATTACATATACTTTTGCTATGATAAAAAATAAACAATTGCAGAAAAGCATATTCAATATTTGTTCTTTTGTGAGCTCATGCAGTTGCATTAGGAACTATCTAAATTTTATGCTGAACCACTATTAAATATATTCTTTGTTTATGCACATTCAGGAACTCCAAAAAGTAAATGTTTAGATGATCTGAAATGGAGAATCTGATATTTCATTTCAAATACACAATGCTGAAAGGAAAGAATAGTAACTTTAGAAACAATGAAAGTTGAAGAAAAATAACATAAACAGTTCTTGGGTGAGAAAAAGTTGATAGCCTTAATAAATACTTCGAAAATTTTCCAATATAAATTTCAGTTTGTGTTTGAATTTATTATTTTATTTGAAAGCACATGGGCTTTTGTACAGAAGATATGTAGATCTTCAGAAAGCAGAGAGAGGCGAGATAGCTGGTGTATTTCAGTGTAATGTCATACAGTTTTGCAAGGGATAGATAGTACTGAAATTTTGTCGGTAATCCAGAAATAAACACATAGTGACAGATAAGGAATCCCTGAATAGCACAAAATCTAGGAACAAATAGCGCAGTCCACTGACACAGACTGACATACCAGAACATAGTGATTCTGAAGTAGTTTGAATGTGAAAAAAATGCAAATCAAATTTAAAAAGGCTTTCTTGTTGCAAAGCGATAAAAACCCAAATGTCTAAACAGTTGCTGTGATTTAACTATGTTAGGCAGCTCAGCTTCACACAGCCACTCTCTCATTCCCCCCCAGGCAGGATGGAGGAGAGGATCAGAAGTGCAAAAGCTTGTGAGGTGGAATAAAGACACATTAATGTGCAAAGCAAAAGCTGGGTATGCAAGCAAAACACAATAAAGACTTTATTCACTGCTTCCTATCAGACATCCCCTGAAAACCAGGCCTTCATCATTTTTACTCTTGCTTTTTTTGATGACTTGCTTCACAAATTTTCATTTGCTAACCCACTAGTGTCCTTACTCCTCAAGGTGCCCTTCAGAAAGCATAAATTTCTGTCTGTTCAGTGAGTGATAACAACAACTATTGCAGGCATTTATTGTTATATGCTAAGTGTTATGGCAGGAAGTCAGTTTACTGTAACTTTCTTGGCCCAATTGACCAAAGTTTCATTGCTCAAGCTAACACTTAGGTAAATAGGTTTCTATACTGCAGAAATGCAGTTATAAGTTTGCTACTATTTTATGTTCTCTTTTTCCCAACTGAAAAATATATTTGTTCCTCAAAACATCTAGCTGAAAAAAAAAAAACCAAACCAAAAACCCCTATGTATAGGTAAAAAAAAAAATAAATTACTTATTTCAAAACAAAAAATACAATCCCACACTATACTAAATGAAATGACCTTTTCACACACTAAACCACTCCCATAGCAATTTAACTTATCAGTGTAAAAACACCATCAAAAATAAAATAGCAAGATGCAGGCATTTTAGAACAGTTCAAGGGAAAAAGTAATTCTCTTTTCAGAAAACACTTCTTTAGAAGCTTACTGCACACAAAGAATCCGAAATGCAGATTAAAAACAAGTACATTGAAATGTGACCTTATACCAGTGTTCATGAAGAAAATTTGTACCAAAGTCTCTTTATAAATTCCCACATTACAGCTACATTTTCTTCTGGTTTCATTCAAGTCAGTTCTAGCGCCCTGTTTAATTCGATTATGTGGGGGTTTATTTGCTTGACAGACATAATAGTCAATTAATGCTAGCACATGCTAAATCCTGTAACATCTTCTGCTCTGATATCCAGCCAACAGTACCTTTGATGGTGTCAGCAGTTCACATTCTAAATTTAGACAAAATAATTATCTGACGAATGATTGGGTTTTATGCATATCAGCAGCTTTTTATACAGCAGGATCTGCTGTGGTCTATTGTGTTTATAATCCATGGATTACATTCTGAGTATGCTTTGACACAGGCAACAGTAACAGCTCAATTATGGCCTATCACACCAACTAACCATTAAGTTATAAACCGTCTCCTCTAGTTCTGTGAGCTTCTATTGCCTTTTACTTTTTATAAATATTTGTAAACAATAATACAAACAATGTATAGAAGACACAAAACAGTCCTAAATGATAAAATTTTAAAAACACTTTTAAAGAACAAAAGGAAAGAATGTCAGATTTGAATCCCTGCTCTAATTGTGCTATTTAAGGTTCCAGTGCTGAAGCATCTGTCACTTCACCCTAGTCTGAGGCCAATAAAATTACTTAATGAAAAGAAAATAAATTAAAATTTCAAAGGGCTGAGTGCTCATTTCAACAGAAAAAACCAGCAGCAACAAAAAGCAGTTAAGTTAGTCAAACTTTAAATGAGGATTCAGTCTTACATATGAATGACCTAAGAGAAAGGACAACTTTTTTTTCTGATTTATTCTGTTGAATCAGCATGTAATCAAAGTATTTATTTCAATCATATTTTTCATCTTGTATAAGAATGACAATATGGCAAACAGTGGAGATTGTTTTTTTTTCTTCATTTTCAAGAGAAATTTGAGTTTGTTTTAGTTAGGAATATACAGATTTGCCTACATTTTCAGATGTTTGTAAGCTTTTTTTTTCCTCATATCCACAAGTATATAGTGAATCTAAGAATAAACAAGATGTGAGAAGATTTGGGATAGTATTCTGTTCAGGATGATAGTTAGCCTTTCAGTCGTGTAATTTCCTGAGTAAAGCATTTACACTTTTCACTCTTGTTACGTAAAGAAAGGTTGTTTGGTAAAAGGCTTGCACAAATGTATTTTTGCATCACTTCTTCAAGAAAAAATTATCTAAGGTTTTGGAGATTTACTATCTTCAACTAAATAGCTGAGTGTCTCTGATCACCAAAGTCACATAGTATTATTGCTGCTTGCTCATTAGAAGATTGCCAATTCAAGCTGTCAAAGTGATTGCCTAAATTCTATTGCACAGATTAATTTGCATGAGCACTGATAATGCCTTTTTCCTGGAGATTTATTTTTTCCTGTAGGGAATTTCGTCTAATTGTACATATAAACAAACAGATCATAAGTGTATATATGTTAAAAACAATATGTCATCTTTATTAAAAGAAATAGTCTTTTTACTTACTTTTTTGATTACATGTTCCAATAATCATAGAGCAAGTGTTGACTTTTTATATTCCACAGCTGACAGCTGTCTTTCCACTTATTTTAAATCAATCTGAAATATATAATTCTTTAAGTCTGACTTAGTTTCTTCTTAATTAAAAAAAAAGCAAACTGTAAAGATCATACCTAAATATTTAATAATGTATAATTTTATAAACTAAGTACTGAAGATTGATTGCAGTAACCGTGTAGCTGAGTTGGAGGTCAAAATATTGAAGTATTAGCCTGAAGGAATTGTTCAGTTGTTGTTTTATTTTCCTCATATGCATAACATATATCTTATACAGCTGAACTATATTTTTAATCATTGTGCCCCAAGTGTGTTTGTGGATTTGTTAAACTATCTTCCCTACTGGAAAAACATACTTGACCTCTGAAATTGTAATGCTTTCTCACTAAAATTCACAGATCATGGATTTCAAAACATCATGCAATATACAGTTCATTTGGAATTGAAAAGCCTCGGTATTATACTATTTTCCATCCTAAAGCTTTTTAGGTATTATAGATTTCCTATCTGTGATTCACTGTGTGCTTAAATTTGTTGTCTTTAAATCCTCTGACAATACATGTGATATGTGATAATACACGTAACATGTTCCAAAATATTGTGTGTTATTTGTTCTAAAGGAAAAGCAAGCTTTAATTTTTTTCAGTAAATAGACATAAGGTAGGTGGATATTTATGTAACAACCACCAGAGGTGGAAAATATGGCAGATATATATAATACATAGAAATATAGCTATACACAGAAACATAGCTATAGAAGTAGCTATGAGCTACTTCTAAATTCCAGACATTTGCCCATGATAGGTGTGTACTAACATCTACCTTTAAATTTCATGTTGTGTTAGTGCTACTGGGTAGAGATGCCTTTAGTACAGTAGCATTCCCTTGCTTTAAAATTTTGTGAACAAACTTCATCTTTCCATTTGAAGATAATTGAAAAAAAAATCCTTTATAATAAAGATGTTGCTTTAACACGTTTTACCTGTAAATACTACAATGAATCCAAAAGGATAGAATAAACTGCTACTATTATTTTTTTGAGGTCCTCAGTGTGCAATATATTAGATTCTAGTGTTCCTAAGTGAAAGAAAATAAAAGTTTTTTTTTTAAAAAAATGTAGTATAAGAAGTATTAGGGGTAATACAGATGGTATAACATGTATATGAATGAAAAATCCTTATAAAACTATATGCATCATGTTTTATTATAATTTTCCGATCAATGACATCCTAATTCTGCTTATTGAGCTGCAAATTTGAACTGCTTGCTCAAAATACATATTTAGATAAAATTAATACATATTTTAGATAAAATGCCATGACTGACATTTATATTTTTCTCCCTGCTAAAGAAAAACAGCATTTGCTGTTTTTCTAAATCTGTAAGTTTAAGAATACAGCTTTCAAAGTTAAGGCGTGTGGCTTTGCATGCAGTAACACTGCAATACACAAACACATTTCTAGTGTCCTTTCACTTTCAGGGCTCTAGATTTCATTACCAATTAAATGTTGAAGGACAGCATTTTCTGCTATTGACTGATCTTATGCTCTGTTCTTAATGTTGCTATTGTCCCCTGGAAGCAAATAATGTAAAATTTCTAGTGGGGAAAAAAAAAAAAAGAGAATTTGTGACAAACATGACAAGCAGGATAAAATCTTTAAAATCAAACCAAGGAAAAAAAGAATTAATAAATAGTCCACTGTTGAGTTTGCGTGGTTGAATAACACAGCATATTAAAAGCAACACTCAAAACATGTTCTATTTAATTATCTGGCTTTATGCCACCAAGAGATTGGGCTGATTCAGTTGAGTTAGTACTCGAAACCAGTATACTACCCAGATACATAAAAATTAATAAAATTCTTTATAACAGATTCAGCATAATGCAACAGTCCACTGACAGAACTTTTGAGCTGCTGCAAAACAATACCTCTTTCTTAAGAGGCTCTATACCTGTTAAAAAAACTAGCTGGAAGGCTGCTTGGCAG
Source organism: Psittacus erithacus (assembly GCA_009867235.2). Taxonomy (NCBI): domain Eukaryota; kingdom Metazoa; phylum Chordata; class Aves; order Psittaciformes; family Psittacidae; genus Psittacus; species Psittacus erithacus. The sequence continues at coordinate 6,681 of WYDI02144065.1, forward strand.
TGAAAGCCCTGGGGGTGATGATGGATAACAAACTAAGCTGGTAGTGCACCGTCGCAGCAAAGGTGGCCAACAGCATCCCACACTGTATTAGAAAGAGTGTTACCAGGTGGTCTAGCAAAGTGATCCTTCCCCTCAGCCCTGGTGAGGTGACATTTGGAGTACTATGTCTAGTTCTGAATACTGCAGTACAAAAAAGATATGGAGTGACTATAGTGAGTCCAGTGAAGGGCTACAGAGAAGATTGGAGTACCTGACATGAATAAATGCTGAGAGAGCTAGGACTGTTCAGTCTGGAGAAGAGAAGGCTCAGAAGGCTCTTACCAATGTGTATAAATGTCTAATGGGAGGGAATGAAGAAGAGAGTACCCAGTGACACAACCAGGGGCAATGGACACAAATAGAAATTCATCAACTCTTATCTGAAGACAATAAAATGCTTTTTTCCCTCTGAGAGTGGCTACACACTGGCACAGATTGTCCAGAGGTGTTGTGGAGTCTCCATCTGTAGAGATAGTCATATCTCCATACATAAGGACATAGACTTAAGCAAACGGCTGTAGCTGACCCTGCTAGGTCATCTCTAGAGGTCCTTACCAACGCAAAGGATTCTGTGATTCCATTAAAAAAAAGTGTTTATGTGATTTATAGAATTATCTGTGCTTATAATCTTCGGTGAAGTACAATAGAAGTGGATATAAGACAGCAACAGAGTTGGTGTCGGGCACTGTATATCTCAGGGTGGGGTGTTATAGTAGTTCTAGTCTGATTCCATGGCCTGAACACGTTAACAGCTGAAGAATACTAGGCAATCTCTCAGAGTACATCATCACTCCATTGCACTTGGTCTAAAAGAAATTTATTTCATAGAATCATAGAATCATGGAATCACAGAATGGTTTGGTTTGGAAAGGATCTTAACATCACCTAGATCCATCACCCGTGCCATGGGCAAGGACACCTCACACTGGACCATGTTGCCCAAGGCTCTGTCTAGTCTGGCCTTGAACACTGCCAGGGATGGAGCATTTACTGCTTCTTTGGGCAACCAGTTCCAGTGCCTCACCACCCTCACAGTAAAGAACTTCTTCCTTATATCTAACCTGAATTTCCCGTGTTTAAGTTTAAACCCATTACTCCTTGTCCTATTGCTGTTTTCTGTTGTCCAAAATCATTGCATGACACAAAGCAACCAAAAATTACTAAGTGATTTGCTTCAGAAGTCCTTTCCTGATCAGCAATAAAATACTAGTGCCAATTCTACCATTCAGGAGGTAGAGAGCTGTTAGTTACTTATTATCTTATGACAATACTGAATTGGGACTGTTTCTTCATTAAAGTCAAACTGAGGCTATGACCCTGCTCTTCCCCAGATAAAGAAGCTGTGAATACAACACGTATAAAATTCATTATAGGTACAGCTGGTCTGTGTAGGACAGCATGAATGAATAGGTCTGAACAGTTCAGGATTTGCTTTGGTAGGATATTTCATAAATAACTGTGATTCCCTTGTGTGCCATGAGTTTATCTTTGCTATTTAGTAACTCAGACTGTTCTGTGTTTTTACCATGCTATAAAACTGAAAAGCTGAAAAGGACAGAACCTTCTCATATGTATTCTTTATCAGCAGAATTTTGGGCAAGATTGCCCAATATCACTAAGACCCTGAAGGATGATATATCAGCAGGTTTTTTTGAATCTAGAAAAAAAAAAATTGATGGCATAATGCATTTGCCCTAAGGAGTTTACAGTCTAAAGTGTCTTTCCAGCAAAAGCATCTCTACATATGAACAGGCATCAGATGCAGTGTGCAGCCTGTAAGAGCAAAGTTTAATAGTCAAAAAGAAAAGGAAAAAAAAATACTAAGAAGCCTATAGAAAAATTTATGAATTTTCATTTCTTAAATGGTATTAAAATATTCATTTTCATTAAGACATTTTCTTTTTGGTGGTCTTATATGGAAATATTGAATATATCAATTAAGTACATTTGTATTTTAACAAAAGTACCATGTTACAGTAATTTTTGAATAAGGATTGTCAAATACTTTTAGGAACCTTAAAAAGTAAGGTGGCCATTAGACAAAGAAAAGAGTAAAATTATTAAAAGCACATGCCTATACATTAGCTAAAAATGCTTTTATCTTAGATTGCTGCGTTAGCTTCTATTAAATCTGAAATGGTCTGTTCGTTTTGTGTCAGGTGTGATAGATTTACACAGATAAAACTTTCCCCAGCCATTTCTTCAGTGACTGCAAGGAGTGATTTAAAAAGGAATCACTGCGTTTGTATTGGATAGTAATTCATATTCCATGCTATGGTCCCAGCAAGGGTTCTGAACTCCTGCAACAATATATACAATGGCTCTGTAACGTGGGGTGCTGAATAGAAAACAGAAACTATCAAACACTTTCCAAAACTATGTATCAGACTTTAGCTAGGGGAGAAGCTCATGTAGATCTTAATCCAGCACATCAAACTAGTGTAGACATAGGATGCTGGAAAAAGAAGACTTTGGCAGAAATCAGCTCCAAATATAAGCTTTTGTTTTGCTGTTTAAATTTAAGATGTGCTAAACATCTTGAAAACAATTATTGGTGATTAGTTCAATCTGCTGGTTCCTGAAAGATGCAGATGGTACAGCACTAATGACAGTAATTACAGTTCAGATACTTCAAATCCACTTGCAATGTGCGCACTTTAAAAACTTTTATGAATAAGCAGGATTAAAAGTGTCTGTGCAAAAATAAAACTCCTCTATCCTATATCCTGTTTAACAGAGAACTTAGTTGGATACCCTTAGAAATTAGGCACATTAAATAAGAAGAAATGTGTCTGGGTTTGGCTGAGATAGAGTTGGTGGGTGATGAGCAATTGCATTGTGCTTCAGTTGTTTGTTGTTGTTATTATTATTATTATTACTATTATTATCGTTATTATTATTTTCCCTGTATTTTGTGTCCCATTAAACTGTTTTTATCGCAACCCATGATTTTATTTTTTTTTTCTTTAAATTCTCTCCCCCGTCCCACTGCAGAATGAGGAGTGAGCGAGCAGCTGTGGGGTGTTTAGCTGCTTGCTGTGTTAAACCACAAGAGATATGCCTACAACATGCACATATAAAGAGAATGGACTGCTCAGTATGGTTTGGTTTTGCATGGGGTTTGTAATTACTGTAAACACAACACTGATGCGAGGGATCAAACATTTTTCATTGTGGTTTACAACAATGTAAAAATGCTTTCATCTGTTATTCTAGGTGCCGTTACTTGAAGTAACAATTCAAAAACATCATCAGTATGAATGGGAGGTGAATAAAGCTGCTGCAAAACCACCACATTAAAAAGGAATGAATTATACCTCTTCAAGGAAAGATTTCATTCTCAAAGGGTTCTCATTCAAAACCTAAAAAAGAGAAGGCCTATGTATTTAAGTTGAAACATATTAGTGGTCATATTTAATCACAGAACAAGATGTTGCAATGTTACTAGACATACAAAGTTGAAGTCAGCACTAATTGGTTATACCTAGGTTTGAGATCACAGATGCATAAACAAAATTGCTGATTCAATGCCCATTTTAGTTAGTGTAAAAGATCAAAGGAAGGATTTAGTAGGCTATATGTTTGTTGTAGCACAAGACAATAAGACATTAAGATAAGTAGGACAGGAAAATATTGTATAAATTTCTATGTATTCATATATAGACATCTCTTGAGGGAAATACCAACAAAACCCAGCACCAAGCCAGAAAGAGCAAAATGTTTGCTAGGAACACCTTCATGGGAAATATAAGCTATTAAGAGTATGCATAAATAAATAGGAATATATTATAACATATTTTATATATCATCATGTGTTTAATATGCAAGCATGCAGAAAATAATCATTTCATTTAAACAGTTGAAATGTTAATATTTCAACTGCATTTTCATAAGGCTATGTGTATTTTCTGCTTAATGTCCTAAGTAAATGGGTCTCAAAATATGCTAGCAAAGCAAGTCATTATGTTATTTATAAGGTATTCTTTGCATAGTAAACCACTGTTTTGTCATCTATTTTTTTTAAATACTTTTTTCCCCTTATAAATGCTGATGGAAGTTTTAGGATGCCTACAAAAATAAAAAGAGCAATTTAGTAAGTTTAGAGGAAGCTGTTTCACCTTGAAGCTTCTGTTAGTCACTTCCCAGCTGGATGTCTCATGGGTGGTTTACCTTATTAGTAGTTCAGCCTCAACAGAATAGGCCTATGTTTGCCTTCTACACTTCAAGTCATACTTTATCTCTGACCTCATGCTGACTCAGTAGTTACCTTTTTTCTCCACAACAGATGGTTCTAAATTATTGAACATAAACAACTTAGCTTTACATCATTTTATGATAAAGCATAAATATTCCCAGCACTGATAATAAATATGGCATTCTATGTCTACAAATGTAAAAATGCTTGCATGATTTCAAGCATATGCAGTGACCCTGGTTTAGTGTTTGTCCATGTGTGCACACAATCTAACCTTTTTTTCTGCTGTCCAATTTACGCATGTTCTGCTTTTCACAGAGGGAATGGGTATCTGTTTCACTTACAGATTCATTGAGCTAAGGAGAAATACAGTGACTTGCCTGAAGGCATATGATGGTAGAAAAGACATTGCTAAAAGTATTTTTGCAAACTACTCTTAATTGTTTTATTAATGATCACTTACAGGAGTCAGAAACTGCTCAGGTGCTGAGCTGTGTAGTGTGATCAACACCCTGGAGGGAAAAGATGACATCCAGAGGGACCTTGACACACTTGAGAGGGACCTTGACACACTTGGGCCAGTGCAAACGTGAAGTTTAACAAGGCAAAGTGCAAGGTACTGCACCACAGTCAGGGCAATTCCGAGCACAGCTACATTTGCACAGCTACACAGGTTGTGTGGAGAATGGATTGAGAGCAGCCCTGAGGAGAAGCTAGACATAAGCCAGCAATGTGTGCTCGCTGTCCAGAAAGCCAAATGTGTCCTGGGCTGCATCCAAAGAAGTGTGACCAGCAGGTCAAAGGGGGTGATCCTGCCCCTCTACTCTGCTCTTGTGAGACCTCATCTGGAGCGCTGTGTGCAGTTCTTGTGTCCTCAGCATATGTGGGCCTGAAACAGTCACACACGTATCTATATAAGAAGCATATATAAAATATTTCAGAAATATAGTCCACATTTTTGTCATCCTATGCAAACTGACAGTCATTTTAATCAGCTGGAATTAGCTGAAGTAATGTATGTTGTTTTTCAAAGATGTAAGAAATTAAACATTAGGGAAGTAAGTTTTTATTGCTAGTAACTTTCACATAAGTCTTGGGAGTTATAAGAACCTAGTCAGGATATAAACAGTTGAGGAAATAATAAATTTTATTTATATCCTGTTTATATGAATGTATCCAAATCACTAGGTGACAGTGGAAAGAATTATAGGGCATGCACACTTTTATTATTTTACTTTTTATCACATAGGTGGCAAGTGAGGGGTACAAATACCCTACTTCCCATATGGCTCCTGTGTACTTGTGCACTAGGAATGTGAAGCCAGATGAAGGTTGAAGAAGTAACAAGGAAAATAAATTGGCTCTCCAATGTAGAACTGTTGGATTCACAATATATTTGGAAATCAAACAAGGTATCCTCTATTTTTGCATTGTAGTTGATTCATTTATTTGGACATAGAACTTGGTATCAACCTCTTTAACACTAAATTAGAGTGTTTTTTTTTCTTACACCAAAACATTGCTTTGCCTTTAATATATACTTCTCACTTCTGCAGGCTGCCTTATTCCAGTCTTACTTACCCTCTCTAATTTTCTTCTTCCTTTCTAATCAGCACAACAGAGTTCAACCTCTAGCCTATTTTACAAACACCTGTATAAGCCATATAAAAAGTACATGTAGAACAATATCTTAACAAAATACTCATGTTCTGAATGCTGCCAGTCAGTTCAGAGGCTCATCTGGCTTGTACAATTAAACGCAGAATAAATTTCTCACTGGTTGGGTGCAACCTTCAGAGTGTTTTAGGTTCAATCCTCAATGTGAACCTAAGGGAGTGCGTTCAGGTTTGCAACAGAGAGTCCCATAATGGTATCTAAAGATTAGAAGTTCTGAGAAGTTTGTTTATCAGTGTTTGTAACAAGGGTGAAAAAGTTCACTGCAGCTAAAAAAGCCTTGGGAGGATTTGTTTTGTTTTGCAAGGCTGGTGTGACATTTGTTAGGTATACTGCAATATTTTATTTAGTTTTATTTTAGCATTTCAGCTATATCTTCTGCTATAACTATACAGCTTATGACTTTAATGAAGAAAGATCTATACTGGTTGCTTAAAATAGACATAAGTTAATCTAATGGCTTTTTTCACCCCCCAAAATCATGGGGTTTTGATCAGCTCATTCATCACAATTTTAGATATCTTTTCCTTTAGTATTTCATTTGCATGAAATGTTAAAATGTTCAAAAATAATCAAAGTGGTGACTAAAAAATTCGATCGCTTTCACTTCAATTGCTTTTCTTGAGAAACTATCCAGTAGGTGATATGTCTCTCTGTCAAGAAGATTTTCATGGTACTGAACTTAAATTTTCTTTAAAAAAAATCATTTTCATATATGGCCCCTTTGCAATGTATTGTAAGTCTCATAAAGTTAAAACAACTATGAATATCTTTCAAATATTTATATGTTTTATGTAGTTGATTTAGGTATTTCTCCTGAAAGAATTTTTGTGTGCCCAGAGTCTTTCTTTTAGAAGTAAACTGGGAATCAGACAGATTACACAGGGCAGCACCCCAAACATACAGGGAAACCTTGCAAAGAATCCTTTGCGAATTTAGGCTTTTCCAGCTCTCTTGTGTTTAATCAGTATCTAGGAATGGATTGTCACTAGTGCACTCATTTAAACTTCCAGGACTAATTCTGACATTTCTAGAGGCTTCCGTAATGAAATTATTTGTTTAGAATGAAGGTAAAAAGTGACCATGTACATAGTTGTATCATTTGTTTAACTAATTTCACTATGTAAGAGGAATTGCTCAGGTTGATTAAAAACCAGAAGCTGTGTGATCTCTTTTACTGAGAGAATACTCTGACTTACTAATTATGTTCTTTGTTTTGAATACCCTTCAAGTGCCTTTCCATCCTTATTTTTCATTTCAACATTTCAATGTATTTTTTCCTACTTTCACTAATAAAAACTTTAATTATGAATTGTTTTTTTAAATCTTTAGAAGAAAAATACACTATAAATATGGACAAAGCACAAATGCTTTCAGACATCAGTTATATCTATTGTCCCCTTGTGGTGTATGGGGATTTTTTGTGTTGTGGTGTATTTGGGAGGATTTTTGCACCTAGCTGAGTCTCATAGTTGTCTTAAAGTTCACCTAAGGAGGCACTAAAAGGAGAGAGAGAAAAAGAGTATGTATATTTATTTTGGTTAATCTTTTCTTGGTAACATTGCCTCATTTCTTAGATATTAAGGAGTAGAATCTTTCTCTGTCGCATTGTGGAAAGCAGCCTACAACACAAAGGTGTTAGCTTGCCTAGAAATATACACAGTTTTCTAACTGTATCTTTCACTCTGTCCTTGTTATTACTCCCGTAGTTGTAAAACAAGACTAGCCAGGAGCAGATTTTGTATTCCAGGTATTAACATTTCCTGCTGAATCCAACAGTAAAATTTATTTGCACCAGGATTTTCTCCTCAAGGTAGTACATGGCATCTGTATTTGCCACGGGCACTAGGATTTCATGAGGGCATTGTGTGTGTGTGTAGATGGGCACAGTGCATCTCCCAAACCCTGCAGTTCTGTGCCCATTGAGTGGGCTCCTGGAAATACGAGCTCTTCCAGCCTGTTGCTGGTCTCCAGGTAACCCCTGCTTTTTTTCATGCCTTTCAGTAAATCATTCGTTGAGGAATGAGTCCTAGAAATTCCTACTAGTTAGCACAACTTCCAGGAAGGCATCCTACAGAAAGATCTCTCTGATCTCTGCAACAAAACACCTTTTGCCATGATGTGGTTATTATTTTAATGTATGCTAAATAATGTGGGAATTTTGGATAAATCTCTCCACATCCAGCTCAGCTGCATGGATTAAGTCTCAGCAACTTCTGAATATCATATTTAAATGTCATCAAGAAAAACAATCTGATGATATGTAATTTACAGACAGATTTTAAACTTTTAGCCTTATGATTGAGCCCCTTTCTTTTAATATCAAAACTACATATCCCACTTCTAATATTCCCCTGCCTCTACATTTTTTTCTCCTTGATTTGCATTATTACACAGCAAATATATTTTGTATGAGGTACTCCAATAGTTGTTAATCCCTTTAAAACCTCTCTTTCACCCACACACACACTTAGGGCCCAATTTGCTAAGGTTTCACACATCGTTGTTCTTAAAATCTGTGGAAGTCCCACAAAATTGCTTAATGCAGCAAAATCTGCGAAGCAGAGAGGCTTACTCATTATAGCGCTTTCAGACTATGCAATTGTTTTATCGTTTATCAAGCACTACCAAAAAAGAAAGCTTTCTTTACCCTCCAAAGGAAAGGGATGGTTTTAATTAATAATTAACTAATTCAATAAATAAGTCCTACTTAGAAAGCAGTCTAATTTTAAGATAGGTAAACGCAACATAATTTTTGCTACAGCTGGATTGTAATCCAAAATATATTAATATTTTTCCAAGTTCAAACAAAAAAGAATTTAAAAAATTGCTTGGTTGAAAATACTTTGAGAACAATTTTCAATTTCTAATTTTAATGTAAATGTCACTAAGGAAAACCCTAGCCTTAGTTCTGTTTACATAGAAAGTGTATATTAGACAAGCCATAACTGATAAAGTGACTCTTGAGGGCCGTAGAAATAGAAAAGACACAAATATTTAACCAAGTTGAAATATAATTTTCAGCTGTAAAACTTATAATAATTCAAGACTTATGGAAACTCATAAAAAGGACCCAAAATTTTTCTTTATTGGCTTATACAGCTATTTGCAACAACATCTCTCCTTGCAGAACACCACTGCATTTGACCATGACACTTTGACAAATTCCTGCGGTAGTCCATGTTGATTAATGTGAACATAATACATTAAAATATAAGCTTTATTTAATAGAAATGTAAGTATATTAGTTTTCAAAACTAAATGATAGAATGAGAAAATGTCAGGTGTCTTAGACATTTTCCATTTTTGAGCCTTCAGTTTGTAAAAATGAAGTCAGCAGAAAGTGGGTCACAGGCTGATGAGGAAGTATCAGAATCCTGAAATATCTACACACTCTCCTCTCTGTTTATTCTTTGCACCACTACATTCCTGACTGTCCTTCTGTCTCTACCCCATATTAAGAACAGGTGCCTGCCTTCAGAAAGAACACGTGCCTGCCTTCAGAAAGAACACAGGAGTTTGAACCATGTTTTTCTGAATTTTTTAAACAAAAAGCAAAAAAAAAAAAATCAGTATAAAAAAAAGGGATTTTCATTATTAGCACCTAATTGAAATGATTCTCCAGAGCATTATATTAAAGACAATTTAGGTCAGGTCTTCATTTGCCATTGTGGATCTTATTTGCAGCCTCATACCATACCCATGCTGAAATTCTTATTCTGCTCTCTGGCTTTCCTTTATTTGAATAAAGTGCCTTTTATATTTGTACAATCTAATTTAATGATAGCATGTCCATTTCGTATTATCATAGGCTATTTGTCATATTTTAGTAGGACGTAATAACAGACTTTTTAAGTAGAGGTTATGTTACACATTCAAGACGCTTTCTGAGTTTGTGTAATAATTTTCTTTCTCCTTCATGGCTATGCTTAGTTTTATGGCCTGAAAGAGAATTTTGATTCAGATTTAGCTTAATTCAGTTTTGTAGGGTGGGATAATAAAGCTGGAGGTGGAGCTATAGGCAAAGTTTTCTATGTATAGACTTAAACAGAAGCTTTGGCTTTATGATGGTTTTAATGAGAGGGTAATGAAAGAAATAATTTCACTTGAAGCACTGTTAGGATTTCTGACTTAAAGCATTTTTTAGTAGTAGAGTTGATTTTTTTAGGTTGAGAAAGTAAAATGTATATATTAAAGTGGAAGAAGGAGCTGAAGATCAAGGGGTAATGTGGTTGATGCGGCACACATCAAGGTGAAAGTCAGTCCCATGGTCTATGTCACAGAGTAGAGGCAATGGGGAGCTAAGGCAGAGCCCAGTTGTTACAGGGATGTTTTAAGATGCTGGCTGCCTAAATGTTATCTAAGATTTTTCTTCTGATTGATATTATTCTTTATACTTGAAAATCATTTAAACATTAACTTCTTCATTTTAGAGGCCCTGCCATATGCTAGAAGGAACAGAACTTGCAAATTTTCTTGCCCTAGGACATAAAGAGCACCTGTAAGCAAGAGTTCCTGGTTAGGATCCTGATTCTGTCTCTCTAGCATGCATATACTAAGTTAAAAAGGCTAGAGCAATTTAAAGAAAGAAAGAATAATATTTTGGGTTTCTTGGGGTGGCCTGCCACAGGGCTCTCAAGAACGCTTTCTATAGACAAGATTTCTTGTACTTCTTATCAGAAGGAAGGAATACACTGGCGTGCTTGTGACAAAGGATGACTAGAGTTTTCTTCTTCTAAAACAAGCAGACAACATACAGTAGTTTTGACATGTCAAATTCACTTATTAATTTATTTCTGAAAAATTATTGGTATTCATAGGTGAAATATGCAAATAAAATAGCTGACCATTTGGATAAATAACAAATCAATGAAAACCAAATTAAAAATTGAATGAAAAGAAATCACCTTAAGGCTTTATCCTGTCTCAAAAATTACCTTGATCATTAGCTTTAAAAAATCTATTATTGGGGCAAGCCTCTGGAGAACACAGGGTTTTTTAAGATTTTAACAGATCATTCATTAAATGGATGATCAAGTGCAACTTCCTGTTTAATACAGGTGATAGAACTAATCTCTTCTCCTCCTCATTTTCTCATAAGTATAGAATATAATGACAAAAATTACGCTGCCAAAATCGGTATTTCTCCCCCATTTGTAAAAAACAGAGCCTGTATTTCTTACCTGGACTAGCAGTATAGTTAGATATCCTAGTGTCACTTTTTTGAGCTGCATTTTCAATCTCCCTGTTATTACTACACCCTTTTTTTTTACTGGAGTTAGAAGCCACCAACTACGGAAAGAAAAAGTCAGAGACATTATGCTGCACCTCCATAACATTTGTTTTATCAAACAAAATTTATAAAACTTCATACATCTCTCCTTATAACGTGGGATTGTGGAGATTTTTGTTTGATTGGTTGGTTTTTGCTTTTGTTTGGTTTTTGTGTGGGTTTCTTTTTCACTTTCCAAATCAGTCCCAGATGTCTTTATCAACCCTTTTCAATTTGTCTTAAGTATTTTAAAATATGGCAGCCAGAAACAGGCGTACCATCCTGTTAATAGCCTTCCTCTGTCATCCTGGAAAATTAGTTCAGGGCAATGAAAAGCATGAAACACTCTCTCATCTCCTCCGGCCAGACTGTCATGTGACTTGTTGTACAGACTGAAGACTGCTTGTGAGCAAGCAGGCACTAATAACTTGCCAGAAAAAGCCTACATGATTACTGTTGCACTTGTTTCTGAGGACATACACTGTGCACACCAGAACCTGGACCTACTTCAGTCTTGTTCTGAGCAGGCAATGTAGACATGCACACTTACTTACGCCATACTCTGCTCTTCTCCCAAAGATGGTTTTCTGCTATATACAGGGACTTAGGCCTTCTCTTGCTCCTCCTTCCACCCTCGCCTCTTGCCCCTCCTAGTTATGGCCATTCTGATTTCCCCACTCATCTTCATAATTATTCTTTAATGAAGTACATAATGATGCTCTAGACACTGTGGTTATAACTTGTCCTCATTAGACTGAAATTATTTTAGTTCTGGAGATTAGTCATTCATTCTCTGCAACCAGATGTGTTATTGATCACCCAAGGTTTATATCAATACACCAAAAATCAATGTTTCCTGAGCCGTTATCTGAACAAGTTCCTTCTCAGTCATTAACTTCTGATACATATCTCATTTTTGTATTGGTTCTGCAGGCAGAATGATCACAGTATTGTTTCTGTATGTGTCTGTACAAACTGAATAAGCACTAGAGGATACCGGATGACCACATTTGCAATAAGCAAATCAAATTTATATATCAGCAAATCTAAAGGGAATCTACATTCTTCTGAAGACAGATACTTATATTTCTTTAAATGTTAACAAATGTTAACACCAACTTCTGGCCCCAAACTGCCACAGCATGACAAGATGTTCCAGTGTTCAACCACCCTCACAGTAATAAAGTTGGGTTTTTTTCAATGTTATTGGATAGTTTCCTTAAGAATTGAAGTTTCAGTTCATGCCCATTGCCTCTTGTCCTGTCACTGGGCACCGCTGAGAACTGTCTGGATCTATTCTCACTCCTCTCTGCCAGGAAGAAAACTAGGAAGATCTCTCACTATTTTGTCAAATATTGTCATTGCCTAAATCTTAATTTTAGTTTAAAATCTGAAATACACAACAATACAGTCTTCTAAATCCCTCACAGTATTGAAAGAAATGACCCGTTTACAGCTGCAGAGAGCTAAAGACTTTCTGCAGCTCACAGCAGCTTCTATCTTGACCTTATAAAAGACTTTTAAAAAGTAAAATAAATTCAGCCACTCTCACTTTCTGCCACACATTTTTATAAGTCCCTGATAAATTATAATAATTAAGCATTTGCTTCTCAGAACATGCACCCTTTTTCTTGAATCTACCTGATCTGGAAGGCCACAGGGGCTTGAAATCTGTCTGGAATCCCTCTGAACTGCTATTGCTCTTAGAAGGTGTGGCTCAGAAAAACAGAATGTGGCAGAAGTGTCCCAAGCTGAAGGCTATGAAAACGTTTAGAGGAAAGTAGAGGATGGATTTTTTGTGGACCTGATTTAGTATCTGGACTCTTAGCATCCACAATAACCGGGGACCTTGTGTGGTCACTAGGGAAAAATTCACTCCAGGCAGCTCTGCAAAAAAGGGGAATCACGACTTTGTCCTCTGGTTCATTAAAGCCTTTTTCAAGTGTCCAGAGAGGTGGAACACTTTTCTATATGAGCAATTCCAGAGCTGCTTTCATATCTTTCAACAAATCTGTGAAGGATTTTTTGCTTTTCAGTATTTATGAAATAAGTAGCAACACCACTCTCATTGACAAAGATCCCAATCCACTGATGAAACACATAGTACAGGTACTTTACCAGAAGATGTGGAGTCACTCTGTGATAGAGCCAGCTCCCTTAGGTAGCAGAAGAACACTCCATCACATCCTTGAAAAGGCTTGCACAGACCTGCTGTCAAGCTTAATTTCAGGTATCTGTCACCTTACAAGTATCTGGTGGGGTGACAACTCTGACCTACCTGAAGAAAGCTACTGCATTATTAGCCTTTCCAGCAAACACTGCATATCACTTTAGCTGGCATTAAAAAACCTTTCTGGTTCATCTCCATTACAGAAACACATTCATGTTCAGTTTACTCCATTATATCATTCTTTTGTCTTGCCCTAATGAATAACAGTCAGAAGAAAAGGTAAGGAATCCACATGGGCTGGTGTGTCTGAACTGACAGCTCATTAAAGGCGTAAACTAGAGAATCCTCCTCATGCATAGATTGATTCAAAGACTCATAGAATATCATAGATTCATCGTTTAATAGCTCCTGATGGAGTTCACACTAGATATTGTGGTTGTGAATTCCTTGCACCTTCCGTTTTCCCTTCTGGATTCTACTGCTAGAAAATAGTTCTCACTGTACACACTCTCAAAGTGCTGGCAATCCATCTGGCATGCTACAGACCACTTTCCCGTATTAATATGTGGAGAAAGCATTATTGAAATATGCAGTATTATTCCTCTAACAGGAGCTGTTTGATACTTTTGATATTCCTTGGTGTTCTTCACCAAATCCTCTCAAGGTATTTGACATGAAGTCATCACAGCTATATTCAGTACTCATAATATAGATGGACCATGGAATTATACGGTAGAATAGTCCTGTGATCTTTCATATTCTGACTTTCATTACAGTTTCTAACCTTTGATTTGGACCTGTTCTGCGGAAGGCACAGTTCACAAATGTAACAGTTTCAAACATTCATGGAGCATGGAGAAGCTGAGAGAATTTTTGTTCATTTATTGTCTTTTGCATCACAAGAAAAAGGAAACATTAACTAAAGATATAGGATGCAGGTTGAAAGCAAGCCCCACCTTTTCCTTTGTTTTCCCTTCTTTTTTTATTTTTTTTCAGTAGCAGTTGCAGCAGGAAGACCATCTCTCCAGTACTTATGGATATGTTTCGTCTTAAGTTCAGTGCTTTCGGCCATGTCTTTATCATTTTCCATCTTGATTGCATATAAGGACATCACAACAAAGCTTTAAATGGTTTTCCAGTTAATTCAGATGAAAAAATGGCATTACTTAGTCATACCTCGACATTTGCAAGTGATGAATATACTGGACTTCAACCAAGTTTTAGTGTGTAAGGTAAAATTGAGCTTGTTACAATTAACATGTATTCTTAGATGCCCTCATAACTGTTCTAGGCACGGAGAAATATGTCTGACTATACAACGTTTTACATTGTGAAGCTAAACTAGAGTGCTTGAGCGTAACAGTGGGCGTTCAGAGCTATGTAACAGTGAGTGTTCAGAGCTATGTAACATCCTTTGGAAATGTTGGGTTTTAATGTGATGCTTCTTAGAAGAAGCAACGTCATTAATATAGGTTTTTCATGTATAATTATACGTAAGGGACACTGCTGTTTAACGGACACACTTTCATATGTTATCAGGCATTTATGTTAGAAAAAGGAAAGATAAAATACTGCAGCTGGCATTGGGAGGGAAGGCCGTGGGGCTTAAGGCAGTATTTAGTTCCCATGAGAACAGATTTTGGCCATAGCTAGATGAGCATTTGGGAAATGTCTGTGTTCTGCTAAATGACGTTTAATTGTATTAAGCATTTAGGTTGTGTCTCCAGGGAACACGTGAGAAAAAGTGGTATCTGTTCCCTGAAAATATAAAATAATCAAGAAAGCCCTTTGGAGGAAATTAGCTTTTCATACAAACCAAAATATTCACAATGAAAACATGCCTGAATATCCAGAATACTGTTATAATTAATTTTAACAACACAAGTAGCACTTACTATAACCTTGTTGATCATTTTGGATTTTTTAAAACCAATTTCCCTCTGGTTAAAACCTAGAAGATTTTTAAATCAAGAAAAACATATTAAGTGCTTGTCTACATTTATACAGATAAAAAGACTTTTAAAATATTCTCCATTCAGTGATACTTTATTTCTATTTTTCATTACAAGACTGCTTTAGACCATTTAGGCATTAATTTTTAGGAAGACAGCAACAAAAAAAATCTGTCAAGACCAGAAATGAAACCAGCTCATTTAGCATCTATGCAATGATTATGATGTTTCTTCATTACGAAGTATTGGCCTCTGTGTTCCACGTGGAGCTTTACTGAGATATGTTAAATGTAGAATTTATGAAGGTGAAGATATTTTTCTGCTGACTGCTGCCTCTTCCCACTCCTGCACTGCAGTACATTGATCCTTCCATCTCCAGCTTAGCCTTGCCACTTCAGCCTGACCTCACATCCCATTCGCTTTCTTGTGTGGGGGAACAGCACACGTGCTGAAATGGGATCCTTTCACACTACAAATATGGAGGGGGATTTGCTCCTTAATGCTAATCATAGTTACTAAAATAGTCAATAAGGTTATGTTAATCTTGCAAAGACATTTATGGGACACCTGTTCCGGATTAGACTGCTAGATAGATTTTGCAACACAGTAGTAGCAAAAAGTGCTTACAGACCATATATAGACATTTGCAAAGGTTACATACAGACCATGTTTGGCAAAAATATCACTCCAAAAACTCTGTCCAAGGAAGATCTGTACACTGATCTGTGGGTTAGATAAACTTTTTTTCCCCTGGTCATTGGCAGATTTGCCAAAACACCAGTTCATCTGATTAAATGCTGTACAAAAAGTTCAGAAAGATTTTTGGTTTATAAACATTTCCTAGGTGCTTTGCCATGGCAGAGAGAAGCTAAGCAAGCTGTGATGTTTTCTTTCTTTCTATCTAGCTGATGCTTTCTCTTTCTGTCTCTGTGTGCATAACAGGCCTAACTGTAGCTTCCAGATGAAATGCAAATCATATCAACAGACTTCAAAATACTATTAATTTATGATTGTATTGTTGCAAAGTGACACAACAGTTAGTGATTCTCAATTTGCTCATGGCCATTTCAAATTTCACCAGCTTTCATGATTGTTATATTTTATGAAATATCTTTCACAGTCATAACAAAATTTTAAAGAGATATAGCTAGAGAAACCCACTTACAGTGAACAGGTCTGGCACTTCCAGGAGAGCAAAAACATATTCATTGAGATACGATTTAGCTTTTCAATTTACACTAAGTAAAACAATATAAAAATCTTTCATTTTAATTTGTTCCATGAGTCACTGATGAGAAAAATATAATAGTTTTTCCCACATGAGTTTATGAAAACATCCGGAGGATCAGATGCTTCATAATATCCTGCTTTCTGATAATACTTATTAGGTTAGTAGGATGATTCAAGCACATATCAAGAAATTGACAGTAATCTTAAATAAGATTTAACAAAAACGTTAATTTTACAAATCTTAAAAAAAAATCTACTTAACATTCCTTCATAAATTCAGGCCATTTTTTATTTATTTATAACATAAAGTACACACTATTCCACATCATAGCTTTTTTACATAATACACTTTCTTAACATTTATATATCTTAGTCGGAATCCTAAATCTCTTATTTCCCTGTGTTGCAGTTTTTGTGGATTTTTGAAAGCAGAGTTTTAATTCTGAAAGTGCAAGATGTAGCAGATAACAGTTTATCATATGCCACTGAACTAGTTGCATGGAAGGAATAATCTGTGAAACAGATGGTCTATAACACCACAAACATTATTAATTTTAATGGATAGGCTATTCTATTTTGTTCTATTCAAAATCAAGGGCAATAAAGCAAGTAGTGGGTCAAGCAATTGCCCACTAGAAACTGTTCATAGATACTTAGATAATTCTGGAGTTGGCCAAGAGTCACTCAAATTTGACTGCTTCTATAGGATTCTAGACCTGGCAATCTGCATTATTTTTGAAATGTAGAGTTATCACGGAAAGCCAAAATGAAATCCAGATAGTTTCTGGTATTTCCCCTTTATTGCAGCAAAATTGCTATAGTTTTGTTTCTTATTTAAATGCTACTATAACTGTTCTTTGAATTAGGAGTATTTTACTGTAGCTTTAAAGGCCATAGTGTTTGGAAAAAAATGTCACTTCCGGGGAAAAAATTAAAATGACAAAGAGAATTTTCCTGAAGTTATTCAGACCTTTAATTCATTGGTTTACTTATTACAGTGTTGAAGTGTAACAGGAAAACAACTAAGAAGCAGCAAAAATGTTCAGAGAATGGAACAGTTAAGTAATGCAAATATTTAGCTTTAGAAGAGTGATTGTAGATTCCCCATTGTTTGCTGTGTTTCTCAAAGTGAAACCCAGGGGCTTACATCTCTAAATGACAGGCTGGCAATCTAAATTTCTTTCAGACCTGTGCATCCTCAACCACAAGAACAATTTTATGAAGATAAAATTGTAGCTTTGGTGGCATCTTGGTGATTTCTGTGGGTTGTGGTAGCACAGGAGATGATGTGGCTGTGTAATTAGAAATTAACAGCTTTTTTGACAATTTACAAACAAGATGATGCTCCCTTTTCATATCTGTCTTGATCTTGTGAGACACAAATGAGAAAGGAAAAATAAAAATCTATTTAAATGAATACAGATCAATTTAAGCGAACACCCATGTGGAAGCATATCAGTCAAATATAAATACATAATTTATTACTAATCCATTTGCACAATAGATTAATACTTAGTCACAAGTCTCAATGTGGACTATGTTGTGCCTGCAGAAATAACACATCATCAGCATCACCAGCACATCTTTACTAGAACTTCCTGTGAAGTTATACAGGCATTAGTAAGGGAAAAAAGAGGCTGCAAGCAGGAATAAAGAGTGAACAGGAGAGAAATTTAACTCCATTATCACTGGTCATTGGTCATATTCATTAAGGGCTGTTATTTTTTGTTGGGCTTTTTCCCTGAGAGCAGAAAAGGAACAAAGGAGAAATTAAAACTTTCAGTATTTTTGATAATGAAGTTCAGGTCATGACATTCAGTTTATACTACTCCCAACACACCATATCATTAGGATTATATTTCATTATTTCACAGCTTTTCATATCCCTTGCACACTGCTAGATATTCTTCTGGCTTTTTTCCTGTATAGGAAAGTTAAAAAACATGATCAAGTAAAGTAACAAGATCAGAGCTCAAATTGAATACATGACAAAGAATATGTTCATATATGTATATATAAAGAATATATTTAGATGAAAATGGATTTTGTTAGTCTGAGAAATAAAAGGTTTCAAGTTTAGGCACATTTTCCCCTAATTAGCAGCTGGAAAACGTGAAGAAAATGTATCCCTTGAACTATGAAGCAGGAGACAAATCAGTGAGGGCAGCAGCAGAATTGACTGCAACGTTTTCCATGAATGCACTTTCCTCATCAGTCTCTGCCTTGACCATAGAAGATTCATTCTTCATAATATATGAAACTAGTGATTTTTCTAGACAAAGATGGGTATTTCTCCATTAAAGTATCTTTTGATGCCTTATACATGATCTCCCATAAACAACTTTTTTTTTTAAACAATCACCCCACAAAATCATAAGGTTTCATGCAAGAAATTGATAATACACATGAAGTGTTTACAAATATTTCTACTTGAGTAAATAATTTCTTTCTAAACACAGTCCTTAATAGCTAATTAGATTTCCTAATAGCACTGGTTGCTATCATGGGGATTATGTATGAAAACTATTCCCTTCGCAAAATTAAAGGATAAAGTGCTTCCTATAATTTTTCAATATTTTTGCTTCACTGATCTTTTTTTCTCTTACTTTTAAAAATACAGACACAGAGACTGTCTTTAAAGGCAGCATATTAGCCCTTTCCACACTGTAAATAAACCAGACAAATGTCAGCCTGGATGGGTTTAAGTTGCAGTTAAGAAAATTCAAATTTGCAACAGATCTGACATTTACCTTGTAAGCTTATTAAAGAATCATAGTAAAGAGTTTTTTACCATAACACTTGAACAAAAAAAACCAAAAACCCAACCCCTTAAAACATTTGTACATGGAGAACTAAGTCAGAATGATAGTTCCACATCATCAGGAAAATGGAGTCCTTTTGATTTTTTATTCTGTCATTTTCTACATGTTTTTAAAAAATCTGCCCAAACAGGTGTCTTTAGCCGTTTGCAATAAGTATGTGTCACCGCAAGAGCAATGAGAAACTATAAGCCCTAAATTCTGCTCTGATTCATAGCAAATCCTGAAACTGCCTTATATAGAGAATCCATTTATGCAAGCCACGTGATAGGTAAGGGATATATTTGTCAATAAAAGGGTGTGCTCCTTCTCCTGAAATACTTTAATTTTTTTTCTGTTGTTGCTTTATTCTTGGGGCCAAACAGGAGATTTCTTCTTGGCACACAGAAAAGAGGTGTCAGCAATGTTCTTTAAAGTAAATATTAAGATACTGGTCTCTGAGGTTTGGTGACTTCATTTCTTGTTGTAAACAACAAAAGAGCTGGATTGTTATGTTCCCAGATTGGATGCAGTCGGATCTCAGAATGAGGTTTATATGTCAGCCTTTTTTCGACGTTTACTTTTGCCTTTTTTCTGGACTTTGTTAAAGTTGTTCAGGTTTTTTTTTGCAGGGGGGTTGTTTGGGGTTTTTTTTTTAGGTTTTGCGGTTTGGGTGGGTTTTTTTTTTGCTTTTTTTTTTGTGAGTGTGTTTTGGTTTGCAATGTAATTAAATGTAATTAAACATCAAAGTGTCATTTCTCTATATTTCATTCCTGGGGAAACAACTGAACATCTGACATTTTTCTTGACCTTGTTACTACTCAGTTCTATGAGTATTTCTGTCAGGGAACTTGTTTGCTAAAATAATTGTAGAGAATAAACACAAATATCCTGTTTATGGATGCATTTCTGGTTCTGTAAGAGCCTACCTGTGCATTATGAGCCTCATAAACACATTTGATGTTTACTATGTTTTAAAAAATACCAGGTCTTAGAACTATCTCCTTAAAATCTAAGAATTTAAAAAGTCAGAAAACTTTTTTCCAAGCTTAAGAATAAAAGAAAATTATCTAAAATATAAGCATAGACCAGCCTTGAAGTTTAAAAGAACCAGAGATTAAGAAACCATAAAAAGAATATTTTTAAAATTTCGTAATTTTTATGTACTTATTATGACTTTAGGGGTCTGTCACATAACTGAATTTGATCCTTTGTAATGTGAAGAACAGATGTTATGGAAACTTTTTTCTTCTTCACTTCCTCCCTCAGTAATTTCTCCTTCCTTGCACAATTATCTCACATATTTATTTCCTGTATGAGGCAGATCTGCACCACAGTGCAACTCACCACCCGCAGTTAAGAAGTATACTGCCACATGAAAATAAAGAAATGTATCCTGTATCAGCTGCTTTCCTTTGAATGAAAGAAGAAATATGTTTCCAACCTTCCAGCTTGACAAGTTATGTATAAACCACAGAGCACATCCTTATTTATTTTTTCTTTGTCAGCCACTAGGATGATTATATTTATATATACAAATTATATAATGAAAAACAGAAAAAAAAGTGGATAGAAAAGATGAGTGTAATTACTTCAGTGCTCTTTGTAATTGTCTTCAGACAGAATATCCCCATTTCATGCCACTTAGACAAAACATAATGCCTCAGATGTGGAGATATGCTTATTATTTGCCTTTTCTAGAACACTTGGCAAAACTATGTGTATACATCGAGTTCTTTTTGATGACGTTTTCCCTCACATTTACATGAATGATAGGCATCATTTCCTAAATTATTTTGAATCTCTAAGGTAATAAATGCACTAAATGTAAATAACTGTACTGGGTCAGATCAATGGTGAGTCTCATCCCACATTTCATAAGCAAATATGACCAGGAGCGCAAAAAAGCAAGAGCTGTGTAGAACTGTCCATTGCCCAGGAAGATGTCTTTTCTCACAATTGTAACTGGTAAACTTTTTCAGCTAGTATTCACAGCTGGTGTCTATTAAAGCTTTTCTGCAGAAGATTCAGACTTTTCAGTGTTCCTGAAGGTCCTAATGAACCGTATCTTGTTTCTGTGTCCCTGTTTTCTTTGCATGGAAACCAGAGAATGATGGTGTAGCATTAGCCCTCATCTATACATGGAGCCACGGGTGCTACATATCAGGATCCAGACTGGGAAATGTTTCCAGTGCCTACTGCATAGACATATCTTATAATAATTTATTTTTTAGAAGAGTCTCTGTACTTGTCTCAATACCTTTGGAGGTAGATCTGAAGGTTAAAAAACCATGTCAACAGAGATACCAGGAGAGAAATGAGCACATCCAAAGACTGATTCATCTCACTTATTGTAGGCATCTATCTTACAATGAAGTGAATCATCCTCCTTAGAGGCCCATTTATCTAGATTGATTTCACAGGAATGCTTGGTTGTCTGGCTTAGGCATGAATAACTAAATTTCAGATATCTGTGCCATGCTAAGTGAATTTTATTATTGGTCACTCATACGTATTTAGAAACAGTCTGGTAAGATCTTAGAATCATTTTGGTTTCTACAGAAGATACCAATTACAAGATATTTTAATGTATTCTAACTTACATTCAGAAATACTGAATATTTACTTGCCTAAACTTTACTATTAATATACATGGTGTGCTATTTTAAGCATTATGCAAGGAATGTACAAATTATACTGACATACAAACAGAAAAAGAGAAGTAATCCATTTTGTAAAATCTACCTGGCAAAACAGCACAGTGATGCTGTGGTGCCAGAAATAGCAAAAACTCAAGCAGGTATAGTGTCACACGGTTGGACCATCTAACATCATTATCAGATTTAGTTAAACAATGATATATTCACATACCTTTGGATGTGAGCCCAAACCTGAAAGTCAGACGAATGACTCAGATGGGCACTGGGCTCCTGCCCAGGCAGGCATGCTGCTTCTTCCTGCACTTCCTCTGCACTCTGGACTCTATTATAGCCCTGGGAGAAGTCTTCTCAGTCTCTCTAGTCTTGCTGGGTAAATATGATTGCAAGATGCTTTAATGATGGCATGGCTGAAATGAGCATTAAGGCTGGTTTTAGCACTTTTAACATTACTTTGAATATTTTGCAAAAAGCATGTCTTCTTGTTCATTTTCATAATTGGGTTCCAATAGATTTTTAAATGAGACACTAATATTCATGTAAGCTAAATAATATTTTATCCTAAAATAAAAAAGACAAGTTTTAGTGTCTTCATTTTATATACATTTGTCTTTGAAGAAATATTATTCTTCACTGGAAAGAAGGAATGTCTTTAGATGGTTTCACTCAAATCGCCTGTGTTTGTTGTTTTCCCAGGGCAGGGATCATCTACAATTTTATTGGAGTTCCTGACTCAGCTAATTTTGCAGATCACAGAATCATGGAATAATCCAGGCTAAAAAGGATCTTGGAAACCATCTAGTGCAACTCCCTGCTCAAAGCAGGTCTGATCATATCTGATTGCTCAAGGCTGTGTCCAGTCAAGTCTGTGTGCTGCAAAGAAAGCGAGATAAGAATTCCTGCATCTCTTCTTCTGCTCCAGATTATTTTAATGATACCTCCTAAAATATGACTGTAAAGCTTTATATCCTATATGAAGTGGAAATAAGCTTTGGAGAAGATATAAAGAGCATTCAGGACAGCTGGTGAAACATGGTACATTGTAACTCATTCATTATTTGTTTATGCCAAAACTAGCCAAATACATTAATTTCCAAGGTGTTTAATCTTATATTGACTCATTTAACCATCTTCACAGTAATTCAAAGTCTCCAAAAGGCAAACGATAGGGAGAAGCTCAAATCAGAAACAAAGGAAATGAGAAAAGTGAGAAAACATCTACCAGCAAATGACTGAGGCTTTATTCTTGAACACATATGCTATCAAAGTGGCAAAAAAACTTTGAACTGCAGCCTCCTTACTCCTAAAACAGATGCCATTCCATGAGTGATTAATATCTACCATCTCTGTTTTAGAAGAGAAGCTGTGATCATATTTTCAAGGACAAGAAAACCATGGTGCCCATATGTCTTGATTTCTTTAGCATGACTGTAATTTTCTTCAGGCTTGAAAAAAAGGATTACGTTTTGGGGTTTATTTCAAGATTTCCAGACAAATGGCTGCTGTGCATGCATAGTTTACCTGCACATGTGTTATATGGCTCACTTGAACATGCCCAGTAGAGGTAATGTGTTCCAGATGCATTAGATTTAGTATGCATGTACAGCATGGCGCATGCTCCCGTATTTCATTTAGAGATTGTGTGCCTGGAAATGTGGGAACACTAGGCATAATGCAAAATTCTGTTTAAATACCCTTAATATGATATTCCTAGAGGTTTTTTGATGGTAAAGTTTTGTATGGGTCTTAGTTGCTTCATATAACACATTTAACAGTTGAACTGATTTTTCAGATATATCTCAGTTAATATTAGCAGATACCTTGCCACTGAAGGGAGAGTTTGAAATGCAGCCATGTGGCATGGCAGAAGAATGGTTCAAAATAGAATTAATGCCTTTATACCCTGGTTTTGAATTTTCAATTTTCTTAGAGATAATTATTCTCTAAAGCAACTACATAGAAATGAGCAATATTCCTGTTACATTTTTCTTTCTTGAAATTTTTTTAAAATAGTCACTAATCTTCTTAAGACTTCCAGGACCCAGGTTAAAATACGACTATTTCTACATTGATTTTTGATTGATCTGTTTGGTTTGGGGAAGTGTTGTTTATTTTTAAATTACTCATTTTGTGTAATCATGAGAAAACTCCTATTTCTTGGCACTGAGTGATTTGGTCTATTACAATTCACATACAAGATGAAGTCTTGAGCACAACCATTGCTAATCTTCATGGTCTCAGTCTCCAAGGCTTTGGAGAGACAATTTCTCATTACACTTCCTGCCAGGGCACACTTTTTGTGGGGCTGAATCCAAGTAGCAGAATATGATCAGTAACTCTTTCATAATTGTCTGCCTTAATAGAGCTGGCCTTCAGCAGGTGTTTGTCCTCATTCATGTTCAGATATTAGTGTAGTTGTACTTCCAACAGCATGGTAGTGTACTCTTCATTTTAATAATAATTTCATTTTGCTGTTTGCTGTAGGCTTCTAGGTTTTCCAGAAGTACAACATATAGTACATGGAGTCCTCCAGACAACTGGAGAAACTTCACAAATTGTGAAAGGCCCAAGAGGCTTGTCTGCAGCGGATCACTCCTGATTTACAAAAGATTCTTTTAAGGGAAACCCAGCACATGCTATTTGGGAAACAAGGATAACAAGGAGCAGACCCACTTCATGTTACCATGGGAATACTTGTTATATGTCTGAATAGTGTAGAAGTATTCATGAGTCATCTCTATGAACCACATAATGAAAAATAGGGAGAAATAGAACTAATATGCATGCTCTTTGCATAAAATTACTCATTATCTATGCACAGATAATTTTAGAATATGTCAGAAATTACCCTCATTTTACTGTAAAACCACCTCATCACATTTCTTTTGAATAATTTTTGAATAATCCATGTTCCAGAAAAAATATCTCCCAAGTAATCTGCCAAGGTCACTTTGGTTACTTGTTTTAGGAAGTAGTCAACATAAGAAATAGATTTATGGAGGGAAAAATCATACTTTAGCAACCTGATCACCCTCAAGAATGAGGTGATTGGCCTAGTAGAGGTGATAGCAATGGATGTTGCGTATGTTGGCTTTTATAATGTTTTCAACACTGATCCTCATACACAAGCTGACTATGTATGGACTAGATAAGCAGACAGTGAAGCCGATCTAAAATTGAGTAGATGACTGGATTCAAAGGGTTCTGAACAGTGGCATGAAGTCCAGGATGGGGTAAGTCATTAGTAGTGTTCATCAGAGAGTGACACAGGAGCAGAAAACAGCTATTAAACTAATGAAAAAAAATTGGGTGACTTCCTGGTTGTGGCTGAGAAAGGGTTAATTTTCTTCCTAGTAGCTGGTGCAGTGCTGTGTTTTGGCTTTAGTCTGAGAACAATGCTGATATAACACACCAGTGTTTAGTTGTTGCTAAGTAGCACCTACCCTGATCAAGGACTTTTCAGTCTCTCATGGTCTGCCAGTGAGGAGGGGCACAGGAAGCCGGGAAGGAACGGAGACAGGAAACCTGACCCAAAATAGCTAAAGGAGTATTCCATACCACAGCACGTCATGCACAATATATAAACTAGGGGGAGTTACTGGGGAGGGACCAATTCTTGCTTGGGTCGGGCTGGGTATATCGATCAGCGGTTGGCATGCATCATATTGTTCTGGTCTTGTTGGGGTTTTTTTTTGTTTGTTTATTTGGTTTTTTAATTTTTTCTTAAGTTTTATATCTGTTCCCTTGTTATTTCCCGCTTTCTTCTTCTTAGTATTAGTAGTATATTGTACTTTAGTTATTAAGCTGTTCTTATCTCAACCCACAGGTTTAATATTCTTTTGATTCTCCTCCCCAGTCTGCCCAGGAAGGGTAAATTGGGGTGAGTAAGCAGCTACGTTGTACTGAGTTACTGGCTAGGTTTAAGCCACAACAGGTCAATATAGTGATATTATTCATGGAATATTATTCATGAATCCATAGATCCAGTATGACAATTCAAATACTTTTCATGGATGAAGGTTTGATGAAAGAATAAAAAAAAAAATAAAAAATCAATATTATTACTCTCAGAATTGATTCAAGCAGTTCTAAATAAAGACAGAGATCAACCTTTTAAATCCTATACTTTGAGGAAAGCATGATCTGAAATATTAAGACTTGAAATGCCCTCTTTAGAACTTGCATCATGAATGCCCTCAGTTCAGCTATAACAGTTATTTCTTTTTCTATTTTCTTAACCAGAATGCAAAGATACAAGTAAAACATGCATTCTCACTGACACTCTACTTCTGACACTCTTCAAAGGAATAAACTGGATTTCAGGTTTACAAGGGAAGACAGCCTGGGTGATTCCGGCTTCAGGTAAAGGCAAACTGCCCAGGGACCTGGATATGCTTGGTGGATATTGCGAGAAGATGGGGAAGTCCCGTGTGTACCTCAAGGGGATTTAATTATAGGGAAAACAGCCAATGAACTCAATTATATGCTGTTGCTCGCTATATAACTCTTTTATAGCCCATCAGCTAGATGCCCATCTTCACCACAATGGGCTTTGAAAAGAAGATATGTGCTGTCATGATTGTCAGCAAAGAATAAAACCATGGGAAATGCAGCAGCAGCAGCAGAACTGTCCTCAGGTCACCACTGACTAACCCTGACTTCCCTCTGATCATAACCCCAGCAAAGAATGAACTTTGATGAAACCAAGAAGAGCTCACCAGTGACCAGATGAGTTCAGTGGTGACATCAGCAGGCAACGATCCAACAATCCAACACTGTCTCTCCTGTCCTGAAGGACTGTTACAAGACATGGAGCCTGACAGCATGGATTGGATGAGTTCAGCAATTTCATGGGGATGGTCTATGGATTAGGGAATGATATCTCTCCCTTTATGTGTGTATATATAAAAGAGACAAAAATTGATGGCATATTGAAAAATATGGGATCATATGGAAATCATATTATATGAAAATATGGAGAATTTTCAGTCTCATGCTCTGCCAGTGAGGAGGGGCACGAGAAGCTGGGAGGAAGCAGAGACAAGACACCTGACCCAAACCAGCTGAACAGGTATTCCACGCCACAGCATGCTCTGGCCAGTATATGAGCTGAGGGGAGTTACACAGAAAGCCCACATAGCTGCTTGGGTTAGGCTGGGCATCCGTCAGTGGGTGGTGAGCAATTGTATTGTACATCATCTGCGTTTATTGCTTTCTTTTCCTTTTCCCCTTTTCATTTTACATTCTCTCCCCTTGTTATTTCTCTTATCATTATTATTATTGGTGGTAGCAGCAGTGGTTTGTGCTATACCTTAGTTACTGGACTGTTCTTATCTCAACCCGTGGCAGTTACATTCTTTCGATTCTCCTCCTCATCCCTCCAGGAGTGAGGGAGGGAGAAGGGGGGGAGTGAGTGAGAGGCTGCATGGTGCTGAGTTACAGTCTGAGCTTAAAACATGACAATGAACTTCAATATTTTGGCATTCCTCCCTCTTCCTAATCCACTCGCTCTTAAAGGTCAGACAAGGTCATGGTTTAAATGTTTTTGAAAAAGAAATATTGTGAGCCTTATTCATAGAAGGATTATAGAAGACTAAATTAAGCAGACAAAAATGAAAATATAATTTAGTCCATATTCCTTGTTTATGTATTTGGCACATTTTAACATTTTTTTGAGGGATATATAATAGATATGTAATGAGCTAAAAAGGGAAGCCAAGAATAAAGTTAATTATATTAAAGGAACAGAAAAAATACTGTCTCAGGAAAAATAAGCTACTAAATTAATATAAACTCACTGAAGAAGAAAGAATACAGGTAGAGCCTGTTTTACAAAAATCCATAATCATAGTTATTGCTTCAGATACAAATTACATGACAAAAAGTTATAATTAGCTGTGACAGTATCTACAGTACGCTCAACTCTGTTTTGCTGCTGAAATAGGCTATGAAAGAAGAGCTTTGGGAGAGAGAAGCTCTGAAGTGTCCCCTCACCTGAATACCCCTCACCTGTCATGCTGTTTAGCACTGTTTTTTCTTAGGAGTGAAACATTTTGCTTTAACCCCTTCATCATTATTTGAGATACACCTGCATCTCAAATCAACACACCTGTACACTGTACATTGTAATTGGTATATCTGTACCAATTTGAGATATCATACTGGGCCTGATGCTTTGTAATTCCCAGCTTCTTCTCTGTGATCTTCTTGGTGTGTGTGTGTGTGTAAGGTCTATTTACATGCTTGTGAAGAGTAGTAGTGATGAAGAGTTGCTAAAGTTGCATACAGCATTACCCATCCTTCTATTCCACTCTAGAGGAGAAGCATCGCATGTCCACTCATGATAACTTATCACTCAGACATGATGCCTGTGCCCTTAGATAGACCTCTGCATTAATGTATATGTGCCCTCTCTCCTCTTCAGAACAGAGGTTTCTTGCCTCTTTCATGACTTTCACAGTAGATTAACTGTGGGGGATTTTTATTTTTTTTTTTTAAATTAGTGCCTTACACGTGTGAGTGTGAAGATCTGAGTCTTTCTCCAGTTTGTTTGTTTGGGGTTTTTTTGTATCTCTATCTCTTACACACATAGTCTATATGAGTACTCACTTTAAAATAAAAATGCAAGTTGGACTTGCCAAAAAGACTTGCAAAAACTGTTTAGCTGGGTGATATAGGTAATAATGTCATGTGAATTTAACCCTATATCTCACTGTGCTAAAGGTTCCCTACAGTAACAGTGGTATCAGAGAGAAGAATCTTCAGTAAGACAAAACTATATTCCGCTAAAACTAATGCGAGCAAGAGGAAAATTAGAGGCTTCTGAGTTGCTTCTGAGACAGTTGAATTCTCTGATTTATCCCACAAGGTTAGCTGTGAAGTCAATTCACAGCCAAACTACAGTATCTTACATGAGTAAAACAACAGTTCTAAATGTTAATAAAACACAGATATTTTTCAGTTACCTTGATAGAGTCTCTAGTTGCTTAGATGCCCTTGATAAGTTAGTGATAAATGCCTGCTAGGTTGCAGGAGTTTTTTGCTTCAGTTTCCTGTTATAATAATTACTTTTGCTATTTTTATTAATGGAAGTACTCACAAAAAGAGTACAAACAGAGAAAAGAAGACAAGAATATCAGTCTGATTGAAGAGTTAGTTTTGATGTGATTGTCAGAGAAAGCAAGTTGGTGATTAAATAGCAGTTTGGCCCAGCAGATAACGACAAAATGGCTGTGTCCGAAGTTTAAAGATTGAAAGATACATGTTGCAACAAATGACATTTTCAAAGTGAACAAACAAGATTTATCTAGAGTCCTCAAATGTTATGTTTATATTCTGGTGATGTTTATATGCAGCTAAGAGTGAGATAAGAGAAATCATTGATGTGAATTATCACAAAATCAGATAAAGAAAAAAAAAGAAAACAGTGAAATTGCGCTCTGACAATGATTCCGCATGGAGGAAAACACAATACTTGGGTTTTTAAATCACTAACAGCAACCTATGTAGCCTATTATCATATTCAGACATTTCATGGAGCCTTAAGATTTGTTACAATTTAATTGAGGAATATACCTTCTGTGACTGCAATGTTTCAGATACTGAAGACCTTCAGTTTTGTTTGAAGAAATAAATTATAACTCTTTCCAGCACAAGGAAAAGCTCTGTGAGAATATCTTAAACAAGAGTGGCAGACTCCCAACGGAATTACCTGTAGACTTCTAATACTGCTTCAGAATAAAAAGGTGCCTTCAGTTTTTGAAGGTATTGGTTGTGTCTAATGTTATGCAAGCTCAGATGAAAATGGAAAAGTGCAATGGCATAAAATAAGACTGAAAGAGAAAAAATAGTTAGCCTTGCTTGAATACACAAATACAACACAAGATACAACCAAGATACGGAAATTTGCTTCTCATGGTGTAAGCATTTAAATACAAATTTATGTGTAAAATAATTTCAAATTTTTCCATATTTGTAATGTATTTTTCAAATATTATAATTTTTTAGGCTTAATGAGTTCATGTGTTGACCTATTCCAAATCATCTTTTCTGTAAAATTGTTTTTCAAGTCACTTGAGAGAAATATTAATGACTTCATAATGTAGCTTGGTACTTATTTTACAGAACTACTTTCTTAGCTTCTCCAGCTTTGAGAGGATGAAAGTCAAACATACTGAAAGCCAGCTCTGAGGACAGGAACAACTTTACACATTATTTTCTGTTCACAGTGGTTCACTAGCAAAATATATCTCAAAGAATAAAATATGATGCACTAAGCAACAGTATTTTCTTAGAGAGTTCTCAAGGTTTGCTCATCAGCTGAGATATTGCTTTACTTGGAACAAACATTGGCTTCTTTGATGATGTATCTTCAACAATGGATAGTGAATAGTCTGTAATGAATAGCGCCCTGTTCATTGTGGCCCAAAATTGGACTCAGGTAGCTTGCATTTTAAGTCTTAATTAACACGGTGGCAGCTTTATTATATTAGCATTCCTTAAAGTTTCCTGTTCAGTTTCAAACATTTTTTGCCTTAGCTTCCAGTCTCTCAGGTCAAGGATTACCATATACTGGTCTGTTGACACAGTCTTACAATTAAGCAAGATTACCATAGACATCAGAAACATAAAGATGTAAAATTAGCTCAATAAAATGTAACTAAGTTCTTTGCAAAAACATGGCATTACATTGTAGTAGCACACAAGATGAAGTAAGAGATTTACCTATTTCAACAGTTTACAAGAATTAGTCTGTTGCCATATTTCAGAAAATTAGAAGTCAAATTTCAGAAGCTGTTAAACATTCCCTCCCTGAAAACATCTTCCTTGTGAGTTCTCAAATTAAGCCATTTTTTAATTAAAACCCTAGTTTAAGAGACATAATTGTGGCTTGCGTTAATCTGTGTCTGTGTCAGTCCTGATTTGTCACACTTCCTTTTCTTGCAGTGAAGGCTCTCCAGTAACTACTGCAGCTTCAGTTATTTTGCCACAACTCCTGAAGAAATTTTGAAATAACAGAAAAAATTATTGAAGGGTAGTCTTGCAAATGACTGTCTATATAAACATCTCTTACAGGGAAAGATAATCTCAGATTAAAATTAGTATTTTAGTGTGGGATGTACCAATAATCCCTCTATGTCTCTTCTTCATGCCATTATATGTACGTTGGTTCATAGTTACTGTGGTGTGTAGGGTAGGATATTGCCCAGTCTTGGGATTTTTGCCTCTAACAAAGGTCATGTAACTGCAATCAGAAACTAATACCTATTTTTAAAAGCACCTCAAAAGTCCCTGTAAATTTCCATTAGGAGATCAGTGATCTTCTTCTACTTGATCTTTCTTCGTTTTCATATTTCTCCCCAGAAAAAGGCCTAGCATAGAGAATGGGAAAGTCAGTTAAAGTTATCTACTCAAAAAGCACAGGAGAGAAAAGGAGGCAAAACCCTATATTTCTTCTAAATTAGTGGATTATAACAGACATTTTGGACTAGGAAGCCAGAGATTAAATAGATTGATTAGGTTAGAGCTTGGACAACATGCTACTATTTTAAATCAGGTAGGAAAGCAGACACACAATTTTGTAACAATTTAGAGGAAAATGCTTTGAAAGCAAGGGAATGAGAGACAGCATCTCAGATACTTTTACTCTTTCTACATGAAACAAATCCCCTTATAAAACCATACATATTTGCCTGTATCAACAACAACTTATGCAACACTTTTTTCTATTGGCTCGAAAGACCAAAGTTTAACAAAGAAGGTTGCATCTAGCTTTGCAGTCTAGCTACGTGACTATCTATCCTCAACTTGGTAAATCGTATAAATGCTAGCCAATTGCCAAATCTTACTCCTTTTCTGTAGTTAAAAATTAAGTTTCATTTCCTGTGTTGACCTTAACACTTTTCATAATTTTTTAAGAAAAATACCCACTGTTTCATATAACACTGTAGCTGCCAGAGGCACATGGGTACATACTAAAGTCGTCTTTTTATTTTAGTCTACAAGTTTGTCATCACTGGATATGAAGAAGTGTTAAAAACTATAACATATATCCATTTTGAAGAAAAAAAACCCAGAAGCAAAATACAAACATACTTCTATTTATCTTAAAATATGAGTTCAAGCTAGTCTCAGTACAGCAGAGAACCCTTGTTCGTAACTGTAACAGGTTTCATCAGCACTCCCGCAGTTTTTTACTGTTTGTAGTCTATTTTGTTCTTTTCACATCCAGTTCTTGTTCCAGTTCAGTCCACCAGCAACTTACATCCACCAACTGCAATCTGCTATTGGGATTAATGAACAGCACCTGCCACAGAGACTTCCCAGGATGCTTGGAGCTTTATACATTTTATTTTCTTTTAGTAAGTCATACTACTAAGCAGAGCAAAGAAAAGAGATCTGCTGCTCTCCTTCACGTGTTAGGTCTAAACAAATCCTACAATATCACATGTAACAGTGATTACAGCAAAAACAAACTTAGATTGTCGCCAAATAGTTGTTGTCCTCAAGAAAATTGTTATGCAGACCAGAAAACTAATACACCTGTACCTGAAAAACAGGTTTTGTTTCAAAGTGTCATTACTGTGTTTGAATGTAAATATTTTATTCTTCTGGCATCAGAATTATTTGCGATATACAAACTCCCTTGGTGAAACAACAGAACATGAACATTTATTAATATGTTGGCACTCTGAACACTGAAGAAGAGCATAATGGGTTAAAGTAATAAATACACTAGATCTGAATAATGTGGCTGGTTCCACATTCTAAACAAACTGGTACAGTTCAATGCTTCATAAATTGATTCTATCCATTCTTTTTCCAGCTTCTAAATCTATTCTTAATTTTAAATGGTGTTTTCTGCTTTGCCTGTTTCATAACCTTTCCACATAATTTCATCTCTATGTCCATCTCCTATATTACTTGCCCTTTATAATCTTCTTGTATTTGTTTGCTAGATAAATTGCTATTCACACAATAATCTTACAGACTTCGTATTTTAAAATTGTTTAGGAAGAAGTCATTGAGAATAATCAATATCTGAAATTTGAATGTCATTGCTTATCTTTGATTGAATACATGAGGCATGTAGTATATTTTGTTCCAGAACTGAAGCAGCATGACTTTTCTGTTCTGGTTCAAATAATTGTGCTTAAAAATGTCTATGAATATACTTCATTTAAATGAACTGTCTGAGTGAACAATCTACCAGTAAATGCTTGTATGATAGTACTCAGAAAAGGGAATACAGAAAGTTACAACTAAAAAAGAAGAGAATTTTATTTGCAATTTTCAGCAAACATTCATGGGTATTTTTTTAATCATTTGCTCTGCTCTAGTTTCATTTAAGGGAAAGAGATTTTTGCCAAAATGGTAGGAACTCCAAGTATGTCAGTCAATTATGAATACAAGTTTACCACTATCATTTGTCAAATCAGCTTCCAAGTGTTATGATAATGAATATTTCCAAATAGTTTATGCAATAATCGCCAATACAAAACTGTTCTAATCTGTGCAAATAGATTCTGAAATACGTACTATCACATCCTGATAATTCTATATTTAGCATAATAAATATTATAAGAATCCAAAGTCAGTAAGAACAGCCATTTAAATAGCATTAATGCTCAATTTAAAAGTCATCACAGATTTCTGGGATCTAACTTATCCCCAGTTAGCTTTCAAGTCCTGGTATATTAAATTCTGACTTGAGTTGTAGGAAAGAAATGCAGCAAGTATACATACAGCAACAAGAATATCTGGAAATACTTCTGCTCTTCGTTGGCGCAAAGAAGTTGCTGGAAAGCTTGCAGATGCATAAATGTGAGAAACCATGGTCTGTAAAAAATTAAGTTAGACAGCTGGCATTGAACAAGTGCCTGATCCCAGAGACTACAGTGCCAGGTCGCTGAGGTAAATGAGAATTACTTGCAGTGGTCTTTTCCTCATTAAATATACCCTTAATGAATAAGTTTCTTTTGCCATTAGCTGTCCCTACAATGAGCAGAAAGCTTTAGAATAAGCTGTGATATAAAGGACCTGATCATTTTCAGAGCCATACAGCCTTGGGTTTAAGAACAGCTGATGTGGTTTTTACAGGATATGTAACATCAGTTCTAATGATTTCTGACATGGCAGCCATTATATCATGAGATCCCTTGTCAGAAAAAGAATAACAACCAAGCAAAAATAACCCAGTCAAGTTTCTTTTCTTATAAATCTGGTTCAACTTTTCTTTATTAAAACAGTTGAAACTGATGTAGGCAACATCTTCAGCTAAAGAATTCAACATTTGTTTAGGACACCACATTTCAAGAAAGCTGTGGCCCAGCTGGAGGAAATCCAGAGATGAATAACAAATAAGGTCAACAATGTAAAAATCATGATTATGAGGAGAGACAGGAAGGGCTGTTACTGTTTCGTCTGAAGATGAGTATACAGAAGGAGAATACAACAACAGTCTTCAAATATGCAAAATATTTCTGCAAACAGGAAAAAGAAGAATGGAAAAATCTGTTCTCCACACCTCAGTTGGGAATACATCTAGAAATAACAGGATTAAATTG
The DNA here is from genome assembly GCA_009867235.2 of Psittacus erithacus. NCBI lineage: Eukaryota > Metazoa > Chordata > Aves > Psittaciformes > Psittacidae > Psittacus > Psittacus erithacus. The sequence goes on from WYDI02144065.1 coordinate 41,234, forward strand.
CAGCTAAAGTGATTTAGTTTATACATTACAAAAAATTATGAAATATTACCAAAAAATAAAACGTAATCTCTGAAAGTGATTGCCTGGGAATGTTCTGGATTACCCATTATTAGAGGATTTTATGAGAGGTTTTTATTAGAGGTTTGGCAAACAGCAGTAAAGAATAACAAGTGTAGAGGCAAAGGCCAACTCTGCCAGGGGCCAATTTACTCCAGAGAGTAATCCTGGATTACTCACAGCAGAAGTCTGTGAAAGAAATAGTCTCTTTCTACCCCTCTCTTAAAATCAGTTGCATACTTTGCTTTAGGTATACAGTGATTTTAACAAAGTAAATGTCTGCCTGTGTGAACAAATTGAAACCAACAAGATGCAACTTTTCATTACCATTTAAACACAAGTGCTGCTTATCAAAAGTGGCACTAACCCATTTTTTTAAAGGACTAACACTGATATTAAATGAAAAAACAGAGCCAAACATAGCCAGAGCATCCAACTGTTTCATCAGTCCACTTATAATAATTGCCCCAGTAATTCATTCCCCATGGACACCTTTTCTTTCAGTTTTGTGCTGCTAAGGTACTATGGTCTGCCTCAGAGCTACTCTTTGGGGATGATAACTAAAATACATTTGTGGTCACTTTTCCATTGCCAGCCCTTTCATGCCACTTCCAAGATGGGTTCCTTCTGAAATGGTGCCAATGTGTTACACTGACAGGCTGGAATAACATTTTTTTGTGAAGTGTTAGCAGGATAGTCACTCATGGGCCAGGATTTCATTATTCCAGACACTGTGAAAACTTCAGTGCAGAAATGGTTCATAATCACAAACACTTTTTTTTCTTTTAAACCCGATTCACAAAATACCTTTGTTTCGATAAGGATTAAAAATCATAGAATCATATCACAGAATCACAGAATCATTTGGATTGGAAGGGACCTTAAAGCTCATCCAGTTCCAACCCCCCTTGCCATGGGCAGTGACATCTTCCGGAAGACCAGGTTGCTCAAAGCCCCATCCAACCTGTCGTTGAGCACTTCCAGGGATGGGGCATCCACAACTCTGGGAAACCTGTTCCAGTGTTGTGCCACACTAGAATGAGGCATAGAGGATTTTGCTCATAGCTGGAAGTTCGTTTTCACTGCTATTTTATTGGAACCGGATATGTATAGAGATAGAATTTTACTCTGTGTTCTGCTGGAAATATTCTCTGGGAATCAGTGGGAAACTGGGCTGTGATGCAGACATTCCAAAGACTTTTGCTTTGATATCTACTCAGAGGGAGTAAAGACTGCATGGGTAGCTTTTAGGAGTCATATAACTTCAGAGGTCTGAAACTATGTTGTGTAAGCCACAGTAATCAATTTAAGATCCTTTCAAATTCATTGGACAAAAATAGTAACTTACACAGGGCAATCCATCCTGTCCTAACAAAACTGTATAAAATATCGAGAACAGATTAGATCAGTTTGCCTGAGGAAGGGTCTGCATATCTGTTTGACTGTTGGTAATTCCAGGAAACCTATCTGTACTGAAGCAATTAAATTTTAAGATGCCTTAAATTGATGACTGTCCTCCCTTGAAGTTGCATCATTTGTCTCTTTTAACCACCTCCACACTCACGCTTCACGCCGGTGACTCTTGAATCTGGAAGTACATTTTTTATAAGGTGAAATGAACAGAATGACACAAGTTGAACAAAACCAAATGACGCCTGTATGAAATCAATTCTAATTTTTTCCTCAGTGGAATGGTTTTACCATTCACAGCTGTAGCATAAAGGTCTTTATGGGGTGCTCACATGACCCACACATGGGGTGGCCTGGATAGACTCAGTTGTTAGGGCAGGACTGTGAGTGTGCGTGGTGTGTTGTGCGTTTGATGCGCTAGTCATAGGGAAGGAGGATCTGCTCCAAGCCAAACATGCTAAAGAGGAAAATGACCACCAGCCAGATTAAGCAGTAACCAGGGAATTAAACAGGAGCAGAGAAATTCTGTTGAATAGAACAAAAGTCATAGAGGCAGCATGAAGGTTTGTAAGATCAGGGACACACTGTCCCCATATTGGCTGCTACAACCCCAGGCAAGGCAGTGCAGCTCCCCAGGCCTCAGAAGCAGCCAAGTGGTCATGGCGTCATGCACTGGGACCCACAGTGGGTTGGGAACCATGTGCCACCCTTGCTGAGGGGCTGCTTGTGACACACTGGCTGGGGCCATGTTGGTACTACCAATCCTCAGGTGGCTCCTGGCAATTGGTTACAGGGGTTGGGAAATGTCTAGCTGTTTATGAATGCTCCATAAATGCCTTGTATCTTGATTTATCTGTTGTATTACAAATATTGATCCTGAATGTCTAGTTCACTGTGGGTTAATTACATGTCATTAACAAATTAATAAAGTGCTTCGATCCTGATTCTGGCCTGAACTATGTAAACTGACTAGCTATTTTCTGGTGAAACATGCTCAGGAACCAGTTGCAATTAACAGTGGATTGCTTGGGTACAGATTAAATAATAAAGGTAAACACTGTTGATATTTAGTAGGAATGGTGAGAACTTTAAAATATTTCAAATTTTATACTGGAGTAACTAGAAGCCTCACAAAGTAGCCTGAAAGACTTGGGATTACTGAAGGATTTATTTCCACATTTCTCTCTTTCTTGTATTCACAAGACTATTAGATGTCACAATTTTTAATTAATATATATCAGTAATCCCCTCCCCAACACTGATATCAAGGCACAGCATTAACAGGAAAAGAACTATACTTTTGTCTTATCCAGTATATACTGATGAATTTTCTGTTGCATTTCTGGCATTCTGTCATTTCAGCATTTAAGATAATTTCTCTCAGCAGATGAATTTTATTTGATCCTGTTATTCATTTTACTCATCCAGACTTATGAATCTGGCAGGAAAAAAACAAAGCACACAACAATTTTTTGCTTTCTAGAATGAAAACCAGACTTGTTCAAAGATCTGCCTGGTAGTTGAAGAAGTAACATACTTTACCGCACTCCGCAAGGGAAAAATACAATGCATAATCTGTTATCATCATAACCACTTTTATTAAAAAAAAAAAAAAAAAGAAAGCAAGTAGAACAACTGATGCTTTGCCAAACTCTGTCTTCCACAGAACTGGAAGTAAGTAATTAAAGGAAGAATTAAGTCCTTTGCATGTTTCAATTTCTGGCTGTGATAATATCAGCTATATCTGTAGAATTTATGTGTGCAGAGTGTAAATGTATATGTACATAGAATAGTTTGGCTTGGAAGGGGCCTTCAAAGGTCATCTAGTCCAACCCCCCCTGCAATGAGCATGGATGTGTTCAACTAGATCAGGTTGCCCAGAACCACATGCAGACTGGCCTTGAATTCTCCAGGGATGGTGCATCTACCATCTCTCTGGGCAGCCTTTTCTAATATTTTACCACCCTCACTGTAAAAAATTTCTTCCTCATGTCCAGCCTGATTGTCACCTCCTTTAGTTTAAAACCATCACTCTTCATCCTATCACAGCAGACTCTGCTGAAAAGTCTCTCCCCATCCTTCTTATCAGCCCTCTAGGTAGTGAAAGGCCACAATAAGGTCTCCACAAAGTTTTCTCTTCTCCATGCTGAGCAGCCTCAAGTCTCTCAGCCTTTCCTATTGGAGCGATGTTCATAGAATGACAGAATCATTAGGGTTGGAAGGGATCTCTGGATATCACCTAGTCTAACCCCCTTGCCAAGGCAGGACCACCTAAAGCAGGTTACACAGGAACATGTTTAGGTGAGTTTTGAATGTCTCCAGAGATGAGATCAAAGCTCCATCCCTCTGATAATTTTTTTGACCCTCCCTTGGACCCTCTCCAACAGGTCCATGTCTTTCCTGGAAGCAGTACTCCAGGTGGAGGTCATAAATATACATATATATACCCCTCATACATAGAGAGGGTCATGCATATACATTATACATATATATATACACATGCACATATAAAGGGTCATACATACATAGACCTCATAGCAGCTTTTCAGTATCTGAAAAGAGCCTGAAAGGACTCTGTAGAGGGACTCTTTATCAGGAACTGTAGCTATAGGACAAGAGGTAAAGGGTTTAAATTTAAACAGGGGAAATTTATATTAGATATAAGGAAGGAGTTCTTTACTGTGAGGGTGATGAGGCACTGGAACAGGCTGCCCAAAGAAATAGTGAATGCTCCATCCCTGGCAGTGCTCAAAATCAGGTTGAACATGGCCTTGGGTGACATGGTCTAGTGTGAAGTGACCCTATCAATGGCTGAGGGATTGAACCTAGATGACCTTATAGTCCTTTCCAAACTTAACTATTCTGTGATTCTATGGATGGGGATCTGAACAACTTGATCTAGTTGAAGGTGTCCCTGCTCATTGCATGAGAGTTGGACTAAATGAGCTTTTAAAGTCCTTTCCAACCCAAACTATTCTATGGTTCTAAAACATTTGTACTGCATTATTAAAGGTTCGGCTTCTATTGTTAGCATTGTAAGCTTAATATATATTCTCTGAAACATCCTTTGTTACACTGCACTGCTATTACAACTCAGTTTTGACGTTCAGTACTTTCACTGGTTTATTTTCAAAGATTCTCATGATCATGAAAAGACATTTATAGCACTTGTTCAAAGTTTATCAGTAAGTTCTAGCAGCATGTCTACATAGTTGTTGCTGTTATTTATAAAAGTGCATCATAATACTGCTGAGAAACCCAACATTCAGACACTGTACAAATACAGATGAAAATCATCCCTCCTTTGTGAAAGGCTTGTTTTATATATGTGTATGTTATATATATGCTATATATATATATGCGCTTGTTATATAACGTACATAATGTCAACACAGCAGAAATGCTATAACATCATTTGTTACAACAAAACTTCCGTGAGTTCACCTAGTATAGTATTATTATACTGAATACAGGCTACTGTAATAAAAATAATAAAATAATACAAGCAATTTAATATCATGAGTTTGAAGTAATAATTTGTGATGTTAAATAACCACTATTAACATTCTGTTTGCTTACTGTCACTGATTTTCTATTTTCTAAATATAGAGGACTTTTTTATTTTTAAAGGAAACGTATGTTTATTTTTTTCTTCAAAATATGGTGTTCTACAGTATTTCTTTCTCCGAATGTCTCACTTCATCAGCAGGTTTTCCTGTTCCATTAAATACTTTAGACAACTCAGACCAAACTTTACATTAAAGGTGACCTTATCAACATATCCCTGCTTTCACTTATTTAGTTATAATCAAAACCTGTTCTGACACATGAAAGATGTTCTCATTATGCAAAAAATATCTGGACTGGCATAATAATTTGAAAGACATCCAACAGCTTTAGCTCATTGCCAGTACTGAAATACCTCCACTCACTACTTTACTGCTTGATTCTATCTGTTCTGAGGTTCAGTGCAAATACTAAATGGAATTTATTTTTTCTGGGGTATTTTTCCCAAACATCACCCATTGATAAATATGTAGTAGATCAGTCAACTGATAGTTGCTGTAGATATTCCTTTATTCTAATAATAATAATAATAATAAGTTGTTAAGAGTATAGAGGATTTTTAAAATTCAGGCTTTTCATTTTACAGCTCACATTAAGTTTCAGATCTTGAGGGCCCACAGTCATTTTCTGGGTACGTCAACTCTAGTTTTCTGGGTGAGATTTTCAAATGATAAATTCTTTAGTTTGGTATTTCCATTTTAAAGATGTCCAGACATTTTCAAGGGCATGATTATAATACATTATTCTCACCTTTATAAATAAGCATTCTTTTCCACAAGGCATGGTAATAGGCCCTTGTGACATCTTTAGTTATGCTTCAGTTCTCAAAACAATACACAAATAACTATGAGTCAAATATTCAAAGACATTTTGCTATCTAATTCCTACTGAGTATCCAAAAGTAAGTAGTTCAGTTCCAGTAGTTCAGTGATGCGACACTATGTCCAGTGGGATAGTATTTGTTCTGTCTGATTACAAAGACAAACTTTTTAAGGGGTTGAAGTTGACTTCTATTTTGGTTTGGGCTCAAACATTGCAAAATTGTGCCCAGAATGTATTTCTTGTTTCACATTATCTCAACAACAGTGTTTAAAGGAAAAAAAATGCCTCAGTGAAATCACAGTGACAATAAATGGCAGCAAGAACTTTTATACACAGCAGCAATGCCTGGAGATTTTAGGTGAGATGGGATGCAATTTCAGGTAGAGTGCGGCTTAATTTCACAATGATCCTTTAAGATCCTGTGCAAATGTTTTTGCATGTTCTTTATAACATAAACACAACATTGACACAAAAAAAACAAACCACACGACACCAAACCAAGCCAAACCAAAATTCTTCAGCTTAGCAGTGACATTGAAAGGGTATCTTATTCAGCACTAGAAGTTATTCTGGAGTGTGCAGAACAGTTGTGTTTATGGGACACATGGCTCCATGCAGTAGGTCCCCACACTTAACATCGGCTTGCAGCAGAGTATTTTTATGGTAATAGAACAGACTACTGAAATAAACAAAACCAACCAACTAGCCAAACAAAAAACAAACCAAAACAAACCTGAAACTTGTCCTTGAGCACTGTAAGAGATAAATGTATGATCTGCTGATTACATCACAAGATCTAGAAGAGACACTAGGATAATATGGAGATTAGACCTCATTATTGAGATATATTGGTTATGAAAAATGTTGCTAGAGTTTGCAATTGAAGGGTACATATTTGAATATGCAACAGAACTGAAAAAATAAAACTAATTCAATAACTTCAGTAATTTAGGTGATATCCAGAGGGTTCATTTGGCACATGACCTAAAAATCTAAAACTGAAATAAGGCTAGCAAGAGTTTTCTGTATGGCCTTAACCTTAAATTTAATTGTGTCAGTGAAAACTGATAAGCTGGTCAGGAAACAACATTTAAATGATTTAAAAATAAAAAAAAATTTTAAAAAAAATGTTCATTTTAGTATTTTCTTTCAACAAGCTATGTAAAGTTTTTCAATTGAGAATTAACAGAAATAAAAACAGAAATAAAGATGTCTCAGAATATTGAGCAACTTAGTGGCTAGAGCATTCAGAAGTAATGGGAGTGATCTGTCAGTTTATCTGAACTTTTTTCCAGTAGCATGTGGGATACGTTCTATCAAAATTGAAATATTTTCAATCTTTAGAGAAGAATAGAAAGAGATTTTGTCTTTTTGTTAGCAGTCACAATTGCACAAAAAGACTGAAGTATATTGACCATGGTCAAAAATTCCGTGAACTAAATTATTTTAAAACTGCCTAATTGTATACGCTGCCATATAAGCAAACTTACTAATTAGCCACATGTTTGCCTTTTGAAGCAGTAAGTTTCACTGGAAGTGCTAAAGAGTGCTCAATATAATTACAGGTATATACAACATAAGGCAAGAGGCAACTCCTGGCAAAGCATGCATTTGGATTTCCCAGGAGTTCCTAGGACCAAATATATCTTGTTATGAGTAATGCTTTCTTTGAATAGCCAGAAATATTTTGTAGATCGTCTATGATATCTTCTTATACTTCTGATATGCTGTTATCAATAACTACTATTCTAGAACACTTTGCCAGCATTGGCAACTTATAATTTATTTGTAAGTAATCCCAGGAATTTGTGATGTGAAAGGAACCACAGAGCTAACCACAAGATCCGTATATCTATCATTCTAAAGCCTGACTGAGTGCTTTGCTCAAAAGCTAAGAAAAATTTATGCTCTGAAAACGGAAGGACAAACTCAAAGAAATAGGCCAGTTTCTTTTTGGCACGTAGAAACATTCCTCACATTGGCCCTGTCAGCTTCCATTTGTTCTACCTTTTGGGTGAAACCTTTGTTCTTAACGTGTTCTTTCAAAATAAGGCCTTAAAAGGCTTTTATGGCAGAAAAGTTGAACATGGGTCCTAGTCTTCTCCAGAAACCTAACCACTAGGCTATGCTGTTGCTCTGCAAATACATAGATATCCACTAAATGCAAAACAGCGAGATTGACAACAACCTAGTAACTAAGGTTCTCAACTATGATACAAATGATCCAGGCTCAATGTGCTGTTCCAATGAGCATTTACTAAGCTATTACACTGTGTTGAGCAATTACAGCAGAATAGACTATTACAGTGAGAAAATACCCAGTAGTCTGATTGTTTATGTATCAAACAGCTTTGCACATACGCCAACATATCCATTTGATGGACATCCACTGAGACTAAAACATACAATCTAAAAAAGATCTTGGTACCATTCAGCTGGAATCAAGTCCTGTCTGAGATGTATTTAAAAAAAATACCCATTTTTGTGCTTATAGCATAGAAGTATTTTTAAAGGTCAATGTTGGCATAATTCATAGCTGAATGTTAAAAGGTGATGAACATTCTGAGTCAATTCAACAAACTCCTTAATAGATGTATGTGTTTAAATTAGATCTCACATATATTGCCAAGAAAAAAGCCCCTGAATTTTCTGATTTTCATTTACTGACACATTGGGAAAGGAATAAGAAATTGTTCTTGCACTCTGTGTAAGAAGACTCCTTGAAACTAAAATTGCTTTCATCTCAGTCTTAGATGGCAGAATTCTGAGAAAAAGGTAAAAAATCTCTTTTTTAAATCTTTCTCTTTTTCATATTTTTGGCAACATTTGGGATGAAATTTTTATGGAAGTCTCATTTACGATAAATACAATTCTGCTAGACAGCTGCACTCTAAAATCATATGCAACTACATATATGATTTTAAAATGACAGTTCAAGAATTTTTCTATTTGGTTGGTTCGGGCTAAATAACGCTTCTTCGCAGAAAGGAACACATAAACCCTACTGTAATCCCAGTAAGAGATCTAATCCATTGACTGTATAGTCCATAAGATCTAGCACCCAGTTTAGACAAAAAATTAGGAAAGCTTTTAAATAAAAAATTAAACTTCAGTATATTTGCTTAAATACTATACTGAGTAAAGGCATTGTATAACTGGGCATCCAAATATAATTTTTTTTCCTGGAAGTGTATACCACTTTTCATAAAGAGGTATTACCAGTGGCCATCAGAAGGTGTCTTTTATAGGCAATCACAGTGCTGATAAAGCCAATAGGTCTTCGAGTCACATCTCTGTTAAATGGGGGAAAAAACAACCCCAAAATCCCCAAATCCACCTCTTTGAGGTGATAACTGAAGAAATACATTGCAGGTATAAGTCATTGTGAGGTTTCTGTAGGACTAGTGGTATATAGAGAGTATTCTTCATAGAACCATCAAACTGATAAGGTTGGAAAATACCTCTAAGATCATTGAGTCTAACCATTAACCTAACATTGCCAAGTCTAGCACGAAATGATATCCCTAGCTGCCACATCTACACAGCTTTTAAGTACCTCCGGGGATGGTAACTCCACCGCTTCCCTGAGCAGCCTGTTTCAAGGCTTGACAACCCTTTCAGAGAAGAATTTGTCCTAAGATCCAATCTAAACCTCCTATAGTGGAACTTGAGGCTGTTTCCTCTTGCACTATTGCTTGTTACCTGTTATTTTAGAGAATATTATTGTGCTATGTACACTTGAAAGGAAAAACACCAGTTGATAAAGACAGCAGACAGATGAAGAAGCCATTTTGACCTAGTCAGCAGCCAAAAGACAGAACAGAACCATGGTAATATCAGGCTTGACAACTGCAAGTGAGGAAAATGTCTGTTTTAATTTCTTCATTCTATATTGAGGTGAATAAACTTCTGTTGTGGTTTAAGCTTATTCGTAAATTAGACAAAGCATGTAGCCTGCTTGTTTTCCCCCCACAACCTGTCCTTCC